>QGOA01000978.1:0-43187 GCA_003313075.1 Termitomyces sp. MG16
AGAATTGCGCCTAAGGTTCCAATGACGGTGGACACCAAACACCGCATAAACCCAGCAGCGTGTGTTTAGTCTTGACGTCCAGCTATGGATATAGAATGTATATATAGATATTCTACTAACTACAATAAAAATAACTAGAAACAGAACGTTCAGTATGAGTGTTTCGATATGCATAAAGCAAACATACCTCTAGTCGAGCATGAAAATATTGGCCTTTATGCCCAGATCTACTTGATGAGGTATCGTTACGTTGCCGCACTGCGCATAACATTAAGCAAGGTCGATCGTCAAGAACACTTCACGTACCAAATCCTTTCCACATGAAGTGAAATCAGGCTCGTTAGGCTTGCGGCGTACTATATGTTTGGCGACGATGAGCTTTGCGTTCCACTCGACCTCTTTTGAAGCATCCGAGTAAGTCCAAACTTCATCAAGCCGTTGATTTTCGTGAGTATGGAATGCGGCAATGAGAATTCCTCGTCCATCGAAAGCTTTCCTTGTGAGATGGGTCCGTTTGTCACGATGCGTATAGCTCCTGACTCAAGGTCAATTAACGAGCGAACCAAGAGGTCAAAATATACAGAAAAACGAGATGAGCGGGTCTAATGTGATACAGCACATCTGAATACCTCTCCGTCACCTGGAGAATCCCCTGACAAGACATGGCGCACATCTTGATACCAGAGGGGCAATGGGAGGATGTGTGAGGGCGCCACAATAGGATATTGCGGTAGTGCTCCATGTGGTAGTAAATTGAGGATGAAAGAACGTGTTGGGTGTCTTTGACCGTATGTCTTGCTAGTGCAAACAACAAAACCCCAGTCCGTAACAGCATTTGAAAATGCTGAAGTCCGTAACATCATTATACAAGCATCCCGGGAGCACTATAGATTATGGCTCGTCGACGCACAACGGCTGCTTAAACAGCGAATGTCTTGCTGGTAAGGGTCGTAGCGTGCCGAGTCGTCTCTGCCATCATACTTAGAGGGAGGAGCACCACCAAGGAGCACACGAGGGAGCGGATAAAGACATAAAGAAAAAAATAGTGGGACGACGTAGAGAAGCTCGGATTGGAGAAGACATCAAATCGAGTAGTACGCACCTTGGTTTTGGGAAACGAAGCATATAAATACCTCTGCTTAGGCAAGGAGATACTTAGAATCATGATGTCAATGATACGGTGGCGGCAACCTGTATTCGTCACAAACACATCAATAAGGGATATAGAAACAGCGACGGTGAACGACCACGAGAAAACACATATGATTCGGAGTAGAGTCTGAAGTAAGTAGGGAGGGAATCCGAATAACTGTCGGAAGAGTCTGAATAAGAATATTTAACTTTGAGCATAGCCCGTTGTTGCTCCATGTTAAGCTGTGGTGCATTAATAATCGGTTGTAATGACGGCTTGTCGCATGGCAGACTGTCGAAATCAGTAAGTGCCATGATCTAGTAAATCAATGATTTGTTGTCATATATCTATTGCGCTAGATAACAGACCTCTCAAGTGACAATAGGTGTTCATTAGATAGTGGTGATATGCCGAATCTTTCAGGGGGTATATCAGCACTGGTATTCAGGGATCGCTCTCCACAGAAGGCAGCCAAGGAAATAAGTCATAATGCATGTGTCTGCTCCGATATATGGTTTTCGCATGGCAGCTATTATCTGCGATCTAATATTGTGTCCTGTCATGCCTGTACCAGGCAGGACATAGAAAGACTCACAATTAGTCATCAAAATAGGCCTATTTTTCAGAGACCGCTTGATCTATGGGTCGACTGGACATCCAATACATCTGGCAAGGAAAGAACGTCAGCCAAATAAAATTGGAACATTACGGACCGAGTGGGTGTAGAGAATGTGTTAAAACAGACCCAACCGTGGCTACATCCTGGCGTATGTAGATATCAAATATTAACATAGTAAAGCTACGGAACAAATGACGTTAAAAAGGGAAGACACTATTCCCACACATATATGTAACCGTACTAGTATCACATGACATTAAAAAGTGAATATATTATTCCCACACATCTCTGTAACCGTACAGACTTACGGTAGTATCACATGACGTTAAAAATTGAAGACATTATTCCCATGCATCTCTGTAACCGTACATACATATAGTATATCACATGACGTTAAAAAGTGAAGACATTACTCCCATGCGTACATAGTCTACTGCTGACTAAGTAACCGTACAGACAAACGGTAGTATCACATGACGTTAAAAAGTGAAGACATTACTCCCACGCATACATAGTCTACTGCTGACTAAGTAACCATACAGACGAACGGTAGTATCACATGACGTTAAAAATCGAAGACATTATTCCCACACTTACCGGAAGGAAGTAATGGCAACGAGAACAAACACAGTCACATGACAGCAAAAATCGAAGACATTTTTCCCACACATAGTCCAGTGCACAGAAAAACCTCGATCTATTCTAGATCTCGGAATTTGCCAGACATCTAGAGTAAGCTATTTGATATGTTGTTGTTGTTGTTGTTGTTTCTGGACTTGATATCTACTAGGGCTCTGCCTCCCTCAGCTAGAGGTTTGTACATTGTTTGTTCGTTTACTAGTGGGGCCTTGCCTGCCAACATAAATCTCAATGTTTAACTTCGGATGATGGACAGATCATGTTTCATTATTCTGACGTATGTTTCTTTTTGCATTTCAAAAATTTATTTTGTCTCTGTATTTCAGAAGTGTACACCGGCTTATATGAGTTACACCGTTTCATCGCAAATACTACATCAGTACCCCTCATTTCATTCATTACTTCCGTCGTGACGTCCTTCCAACTGTCAACCGTGACCCCTTCCTCATCTGAAACACTCCCGATGCGCTTGACATCAAATCGATGTCCAGCCCAAACTCCTCTATGGACTTTGAACCATGGTAATAACAATCGCTTGAAGACCAGGTCGTTCGAATATAGAGCACGTATTCAAAACTGATCGTTTCTTCAGGCTTGTCCCATAGCTTGGTCCAGACAGCCGTCAATGGCGCTCAACGAGAGCACTCAACGAGTTGCCATTCTAGTTAAGGTCAAAGTGGATATTAAGGTCCACGAAGACAAAGAAATCAGTGACCCCTCGATAGCCTCGACGGAGTCTTTGTCGACGACGCTAATGTCGATCGGAATGCAGCCGGGGCAAATGAAGTGAACATCGTTTACCTTCTCTGGACTTCTCCAGCTGTGGCTGTTGGATTCAGACACCATAGGCTGGATCATTGCGTTATGTCAACGACGACGGCTATCTTGTTCATATACTGTCCTCGTAAAGAATAAGTCTTGTTCGCACTTCAAGAGGATGGTTGGATTATTATTTGTATATAGGTCTACCAATTACAGTCTACCAATTACAAATCGTTGCTTTTTTCAGGAGCAAAGGCCCGAGCGTGAGAACAGCTTTCTGTCATAAATCAATGGAAGAGTAAGAAAGCTTTTCTTCCCTTCAGTAATTGACGCTCCCATGCAGAATATCAACACAAACCAAAAGCAACGCGGGTTGAGGATGTTATCTTTGGGTATGCTCTTTCGACTACGAGTTGCAATTACTAACGTCATTGGAATAATATTCCAGATGACGGTGGTGTACGTGGACTGTCTGAGCTTATCATTCTCCGAGAAATCATGTTTCGTCTTATGCATCTGGAGAACGTTAAATCTCTGCCTAAGCCTTGTGATTATTTTGATATAATCGGTGGGGCTGGAACAGGAGGGTATGTGACAAGGTTCTCTACAAAATCAAATGTTTAATAATGGTATATCAGAGTAATCGCGTTGATGCTTGGTCGACTCCGTATGCCTATTGACATGGCCATTGAGAAGTATGTCTTGTTCAGCCGGGAGGTTTACTCTGATGTCAAGAAATGGGGCTGTTGGGGCGAGAAGTTTAAAGCAACTGTCTTTGAGTCTGGCATGAGAGGCATTTTACGATCTGCTGGATTTCCAGAGGATGTCATGATGAAAGAGGATGATACTGTCTGCAGAAGGTACTCCGGTCTTTTCCATTTCTGCTTCTCAGCTGATACTGTACCACTTAAAAGTTTTGTGGTGGCTCTTCCTTCTGCCAATATGACACCTCGTATCTTCAGAACATATGAGGTACCAGCCAATCCAGGGTATGATTGTAGTGTGGTGCAAGCTGCTCGTGCTACTACTGCCACTCCTGATTTCTTCAAATATGTCTCTATTGTTTCTGGTGGAGTTTCTGAAACCTTTGTAGGTGCAAGTTTGGGCTATAGCAACTCAACCAACCTTGTCCTGAGAGAAGCTGCAATGGTTTTTGGTTCTTTTCAATCAGTAGCATGTTTGGTCAGCATAGGAGCAGGGCATTCTGGTCATGTTTCTTGGGAGCCCACTAAAGTTATTGGCAGAAAAATGATTGGACTTCTCTATCAAATAGCTACTAATTGTGAAGAATCAGTTGAGAATTTTGCAGAGGATTTTATGCAGATGCCTGGGTTGTTTTACAGACTCAATGTGGATCAAGGACTTCAAAAGATGGCTTTGGATGATTGGAATAGACAGGGAGAAATTCAAACACATACTCTGTCCTATTTACAAAGGGCCAAAGTTATACAGGAAATAACTAGTCTTACAAACACTTTACACAGTTGTCCTCAAAAGACTACTCTTGGAGTTTTGAGTAAGATACTTTACTTAGTTGATTGCATTATTTGCTGACAGTTATTAGAAGATGGAATTATGCTCTTTGATCTTTCCAACAAACAAATATCTTCCTATATTCTTGCACCAGTTCTTCCTGTTATTCCTCCTCCATCTCCACTATTTACTGGCAGAGCAGATATTTTATCACATCTTGAAAAGTGTTTTGATCTTCATCAATCTTCATTAAAAATGCAAGTGCAGCAGCATTATGTGCTATATGGCTTGGATGGAGCAGGAAAGACACAAGTTGCACTGCAATTTTGTCATAGATTTGGAAGCAGGTATGAGACAGTTATATTTTTCACATGTTATGGTTTAATTTAATCAACTAGATTTTCTTCTATATATATGATAGATGCTACTTCCAAAGCATCAATTGAGCAGTTTTTGACTTTACTTGCTCAGAGTGCTAATTTGTCTGATATTACACCTGATACTGCTCTCTTGTGGCTCTGTCACCAAAAAAAAGAATGGTTAATGATTTTTGACAATGCTGATGATCCTGATGTTGTTTTGCACGAATACTTTCCAAAATGCAGTCATGGAAATATTCTTATAACAAGCAAAAATGAAGCATTAAAAATGTATGCACTTAAAAATCACTATAAAATTGAAGAATTGGTAGATGAAGATTCCTTGAAAGTTTTTTATAAAGCTAGTCAGAGGCAAAAAACTGAGCAAGCAGCTGTGAATGAGCTTGTTCAAGAACTAGGCTATTTGGCATTAGCTATTGTTCAGGCAGGAAGCTATCTCTTTCTTAATCAGCATATTGAAGTAAAGCAGTACCTTAAAAAGTTAAAAAAAAATAAGATGCAATATTTAGCAACTATAACAAAGCAGACAATTTATGGCTACCAACTCTCTGTTTTTGCCACATGGAATCTGAGCTATCAGAAGCTAAATAAACAAGCAAAGACACTTCTCATGTTATGTAGTGTTTTACACAATTCTAAAATACCTGTCTCAATTTTTGAAAGAGCTTGGAGAAAGCTCTCTGATACTCATGAAGTAGACATTCAAGAATTACAAAACTTGCTTGAAATGTTTGTTACAAATGATAAAAATTGGAGTAATGAGTTATTTGAAGAAGCAATTGAATTACTAAGATCATATTCATTGGTAGAAATAAGAAAAAAAGAAAGTATAATGCTGGAAATTCACCCACTTGCTCATTATTGGACTTTTCACTCATTATCAAGAGAAAAGCAGGAAAAAGCTAAACAATGTGCACAGCAACTGTTTTATTGTTTAGGAGATAAAAAAGTGTCATATAATGATGCAGCTCAATGGGTACTGCATATACGGACATTGATGAATTTTCTGAATTATAAATGTGACAATTATAAATTTGCAAAAAAACTTGTCAATATTTTTTGGACTGCACACTTTTGGAATGATGCAGAGCGTCTTCAGTTGCAAGTGCTTGAAGAGCAGCAGAAAGTACTGGAAAATCCTCATTCAAATATCCTTCAATCTATGTTGAATCTCGCTGCAATATTTTGGATAGGTGGAAAACTAGAGGAAGCTGAAAAACTTGAAAAAGAAGTGTTGAAAATCAGAAAAGAAGTGTTTGGAAGCAGCCATCCAGATACTATTCAAGCCATGTCTGACCTTGCTGCAACATTTCAAGAAAGTGGAAAATTCGAGGAGGCTCAAAATCTCAATCAAGAAGTGCTAAAAGCTAGAAAAGAAGCATTTGGAAGCAGTCATCCAGACACTATTCAAGCCATGTCTGATCTTGCTGCAACATTTTGGAAAAGTGGAAAACTAGAGGAGGCTGAGAAACTTAATCAAGAGGTGTTTAAAGTCAGAAAAAAAACATTTGGAAGCAGTTATCCAGAAACTGTTCAAGCTATGTCTAATCTTGCTGCAATATTTAAAGAAGGTGGAAAACTAGAGGAGGCTGAGAAACTTGAACAAAAAGTGTTGAAAGTCAGAAAAAAAGCATTTGGAAGCAGTCATCCAGACACTATTCAAGCCATGTCTAATCTTGCTGCAATATTTCAAGAAAGTGGAAAATTAAAGGAGGCTCAAAATCTTAATCAAGAAGTGTTGAAAGTCAGAAAAGAAGCATTTGGAAGCAGTCATCCAGATACTATTCAAGCCATGTCTGACCTTGCTGCAACATTTCAAAAAAGTGGAAAACTAAAAGAGGCTGAAAAACTTAATCAGGAAGTGTTGAAAGTCAGAAATGAAGCATTTGGAAGCAGTCATCCAGATATTATTCAAACTATGTCTGACCTTGCTGCAACATCTAAAAAAAGTGAAAAGCTAAAGGAGACTGAAAAACTTAATCAGGAAGTGATAGTCAGAAAAGAAGCATTTGGAAACAGTCATCCAGACACTATTCAAGCCATGTCTGATCTTGCTGCAACATTTCAAGAAAGTGGAAAACTGGAGAAGGCTCAGAATTTTAATCAAGAAGTGTTGAAAGTTAGAAATGAAGTATTTGGAAGCAGTCATCCAGATATTATTCAAACCATGTCTGACCTTGCTGCAACATCTAAAAAAAGTGGAAAGCTAAAGGAGACTGAAAAACTTAATCAGGAAGTGATAGTCAGAAAAGAAGCATTTGAAAGTAGTTATCCAGACACTATTCAAGCCATGTCAAACTCTGCTACAACATTTTGGCAAGGTGAAAAACTGGAGGAGGCTCAAAATCTTAATCAAGAAGCATTGAAAGTCAAAAAAGAAACATTTGGAAACAGTCATCCAGGCATTATTCAAGCCATGTCTGATCTTGCTCAAGAAAGTGAAAAACTGGAGCAGGCTCAAAGTCTTAATCAAGAAGTGTTGAAAGTTAAAAATGAAGCATTTAAAAGCAATCATCCAGATACTATTCCAACCATGTCTGACCTTGCTGCAACATCTAAAAAAAGTGGAACACTAAAGGACACTGAAAAACTTAATCAGAAAGTGTTGAAAGTCAGAAATGAAGCATTTGAATGTAGTCATCCAGATACTATTCAAGCCATGTCTGATCTTGCTGCAACATTTCGAGAAAGTGAAAAACTGGAGGAGGCTGAAAAACCTGAACAAAAAGTGTTGAAAGTCAGAAAAGAAGCTTTTGGAAGCAGTCATCCAGATACTATTCAAGCTATGTCTGATCTTGCTGCAACATTTAGAGAAAGTGGAAAACTGGAGGAGGCTGAAAAACTTGAACAAAAAGTGTTGAAAATCAGAAAAGAAGCTTTTGGAAGCAGTCATCCAAACACTATTCAAGCTATGTCTGACCTTGCTGCAACGTTTAGAGAAAGTGGAAAACTGGAGGAGGCTCACAATCTTAATCAAAAAGTGTTAAAAATTAGAAAAGAAGCATTTGGAAGCAGTCATCCAGATACTATTCAAGCCATGTCTGACCTTGCTGCAACATTTCAAGAAAGTGGAAAATTGAAGGAGGCTCAAAATCTCAATCAAGAAGTGCTAAAAGCTAGGAAAGAAGCATTTGGAAGCAGTCATCCAGACACTATTCAAGCCATGTCTAATCTTGCTGCAACATTTAGAGAGAGTGGAAAACTGAAAGAGGCTCAAAATCTTAATCAGGAAGTGTTGAAAGTCAGAAAAGAAGCATTTGGAAGCAGTCATCCAGAAACTATTCAAGCCATGTCTGACCTTTCTGCAACATTCAGAAAAAGTGGAAAACTAGAGGAGGCTGAAGCACTGAATCAACAAGTGTTGAAAATCAGACATCACACATTTGGAAGCAGTCATCCAGATACTATTCAAGCCATGTCTGACCTTGCTGCAACATTTAGAAAAAGTGGAAAACTGGAGGAGGCTGAAGTACTCAATCAACAAGTGTTGAAATCCAGACATCACACATTTGGAAGCAGTCATCCAGATACTATTCAAGCCATGTCTGAACTTGCTGCAACATTGAGAAAAAGTAGAAAACTGGAGGAGGCTGAAAAACTTAATCAAGAAGTATTGACAATTAGAAAAGAAGCTTTTAAAAGCAGTTATTGAAATCTAGTTCAATTTATTTCTAGCTATATATATAAAATAGTCTTTTATTATGGAATTTCTTTTTTCTTTGTATATATATATACTGGATTATAAAATTAATCTTTACTTAATACACTACTGCTGCTTGTAATACAAAGTAAGTTCTACTGCCTCAGTCTTTGAGAAAAGGACTTTATTTGATCTGTAATATAAAGTGAGTTTTACTGCTACAGGTCATATATGTGATGTCAAACTGATATCTCAACATATAATTGATTCACTGCCACTGCTGTGGCAACAAGTTCACTTAAGTTTTAAAGAACTCAAGCACCTTGTGATCAGTAATAATATGGATGGGATACTCTATTAGCTTATCTTCCTACTTGAAGAGAGCCTCAAGTATTGCTAGGGTCTCTAGCTGTAAGAGTGACCTCTAGAGGCTGTGGCTTAGTCACACAGCTGGCAGAGGGAGATCCAAAGTGTATTAGAATATGTACTGACAATATCATAATAACTACTCACCTGGCAAAGGGAGATCCAAAGAGAACAAGTCTAGGGATTCCCCATGCCAGGTTGGATGCTTCTGGGGCCTCTGAAGCATGAGAAACAACTATACAGTATAACAAAACCTTAAAAAGTCAAAAATTGACTAACCAAACAACTGTGCAAACAAGGCAGGAAAACTTTAGAAGTCAGAAAGGCAAACTCCAGCTTGAATAAGCAGTCTGGAAGTGGTGCTAAAGGGCCCATACTTGTCTGAATGATAGCTAAAACCTCAAAGGCTGAGAATAATACTAACAGATAGTGTTGAGAGAGTAGAGACAGCAAAATAAGAGAGTGATAGAAGAAATAAGAAAATGAATGAAAGGAGAGTGAAGGAATAAGAAGTGAAAGAAGAAAAAATGAGGAGTCCCCTGACACCAACACTACCTGGCTGCCACCCCACTCACATGGATCCCTCTGTTGCCTATGGGACAACAATGCTTTGAGGAGTATGAGCATCAATGTGACAAGGTGCTCTGTTTGCTTAAGATCTTGCCAGAGATCTTCACACAATGGACAAGGGCATTACTCACAGAATTTGGATATGACAACTTTGAGGGCACCCCAGAGGACTGGGCATACTGCCTGGTTGAGTTTAGAGAACAACTCACTTGGGGAGAACTCCTGGAACAGGCCATGGTAAAGTATAGGCACAATACAATCCTCTGCAAAGAGTTGCAGCAGCTGCTTGACAAAGTCCATGTGTCCCCCTCCCCTCGACCCCTCAATGACTCTGTGGAGCCCAGCTGCTCAATCCACATCTGATGGAACCAGAGCCAATCCTGGCACCTCCTGTGGCCCTGACTCCAGAGCAGCAGCAACAGGAGGAACAACAGAATGCCTCAGCTATACTGCAGTCCCTCAACCCAACAGGCAGACTATTTGATCAGCCTGCTGCCTGCATGGTAGTTTTATCAGCTTACCATAGAGCTAACTCCATCTCTAGCACTTTCAAGATCTGGAGACAACTCCAAAGACCCCCGGAACCTCTTCTGCAGATGGACAATGCCCAACCCCTGCCACTGGCAACCCCCAGGAGACCCTCGGCTGACACCACCAGTATAGATGACACACTGTGCTGCATTGACAAACTCACTTGAAGCAACAACAATTGACACCCCACACCTGCTCCCCATAACCGCCCCAGCATCTCCCAAGCCCAACTTCCATCATGATTTCCCACTCTACTTTGATCTGCAGAACTTTCTACAGCCCCTGATGCGGGCTCAACTCTCCCAAGTTGGATGCCCTCCATGCAACCTGGTACCTGACTCAGCACCCAGCCCAACACCACCAACCAACCCAGTACTGCAGAACCCCCCCTGACCACCTCTGCCATCCCCAATTGACCTCCGAGGGCGGCCCACCAGCCTGCCACCTCCACCACCCCCTGCATGGGGACTAGGACCTCCTCCAAACAGAAATGACCCTCCTTGAGACAATGGACCTTCAGGTGAGCCATCTAGAGGAAGCCCTCCAGGAGGGTAGGGCTTTGCACTCAGCACCTTCTCTTCCTATGGAGGGGAGGAGAGTAACCACTATTATTACTACTACAATGCAGGACCCCCTCCCCATAACGCAGCTGAACTGGATGACACCCATGATGCCCTTGCCTGCAAAGAATGCTTGGACATCTAGAAGCCTGATGTGTTTATGGGCTGGGTGTAAGAGCAACCTCTAGAGGCTGTGGCTCAGTCACACACTATGAGTCTGCTACCCCATTGTAGAAGGGAACAGGCTGCACTGCTTTAACTGTAAAAATGCCAACCACAATCAACCAAACTGTGGCTACTCTAAACTAGAAGGCTGGTTCAGCAATGCAGGCATTACTGTAAGGGCAACCTCTAGAGGCTGTGGCTCAGTCACACAGCTGGCAGAGGGAGATACAAAGTGTATTAGAATATATACTGACAATATTATAATAACTACTCACCTGGCAGAGGGAGATCCAAAGAGAACAAGTCTAGAGATTTCCTATGCCAGGTTGGACACTTCTGGGGCATCTGAAGTGTGGGAAACAACTGTACAGTACAACAAAACCTTAAAAACTCAAAAATTGCCTAAATAAACAACTGTACAAATAAGGCAGGAAAACTCTGGACTTTGGAAGTCAGAGAGGCAAGCTCCAGCTTATATAAGCAGTCTGGAAGCAGTGCTGAAGAGCCCACACTTGTCTGAATGATAGCTAAAGAACCAAAGCACCTCAAGGGCTGAGAATAGTACTAACAGATAGTGTTGAGAGAATAGAAACAGCAAAATGAGAGAATGATAAAAGAAATAAGGAGATGAATGAAAGGAGAATGAAGGAATAGGGAGTGAAAGAAGGAAGAAATGAGGAGTCCCCTGACAATTACAAATGTAGCTGAAGAAACTGCCAAGTCTGTGGCCTCTAGCAAGATGACAAGAGATGGAGGCCCTATAGAGAAACAGTGAGGATTCCCCTGAGGCAGAGGCAGGGGCAGAGAAGGGAGGTCTATGGAGTACTCTAGCCAGAAGAGTGACTGTAACTAACTTGTTGTTACCCTCTGTTTTTTAAAGTACATAGCATGCACACAATGCAGTTACTGTTTCACTCTCCCCAACAAGAAGGGTCAGATACTCAGGTGAATTTACTAGGCCCACAAGTGACAGGTAACCTGAAGTAGAACCCCCCAACTAGACTGGGAAGTGCCCAGACAGCTTCATATTTACAAGAATTAGGCTGTGCAGCAACCCTGCTGAAGCAGATGATATACCACCTATCAGATGCACTACCCACACTACCATCTGCAACAATGAGAGATATATTACTAATACAGGAGACAAACAATAGCAATGGCTACCTCCCCACTCAGACAGGAGGGAACTACAGCTACCCCATTATCTATGACTCCAAGGACAGCCTGAGCAGGATTATCAATGAATCATGGCAACAACATATCAGCCCTAAGAGGCAAAGGAGAAAACACTAGGAACAAATATCATATACCCAACCTGAAAAGAATGGGAAAAGACAGAAGAGGAGTAATCAAGCTGGCTACCATCAATATCAAAAAAGGGGGCTCCTCCTCTATGCAAAGCAAATGGCTAGAAATTAGCCAACTAATGAGAGAACATAGACTTAACATCCTAGCAATCCAAGAGACTCGTCTGAGCAATGCAAGAAGGGATGAACTAAACCAGCTCTTTCTGAGACACATCCACATTCTATTGAGCATTGACCTGGCCTGACCAAATGCAATGGGAGTAGTCTTTGTGCTGAATAAAAATACCATTAAATGGAAAGAAGTGAGGTTCTGAGAAATAGTCCCTGGCAGAGCCACAATAGTTGAAATACCCTGAAATTGTCAGAGGACTCCTCATTTCTTCCTTCTTTCACTTCTTATTCCTTCGCTTTCCTTTCATTCATTTCCTTATTTCTTCTATCATTCTCTCATTTTGCTGTTTCTATTCTCTCAACACTATTTGTTAGTACTATTCTCAGCCTTTGAGGTGCTCTGGTTCTTTAGCTATCATTCAGACAAGTGTGGGCTCTTCAGCACTGCTCCCAGACTGCTTATATAAGCCAGAGTTTTCCTGCATTGTTTGCATAGTTGTTTGGTTAGTCAATTTTTGAGTTTTTAGGGTTTTGTTGTACTGTACAGTTCTTTCCCATGCTTCAGAAGCCCCAGAAGCATCCAACCTGGCATAGAAAATCCCTAGACTTGTTCTCTTTGGATCTCCCTCTGCCAAGTGAGTAGTTATTATAATATTGTTAGTACATACTCTAATACACTTTGGATCTCCCTCTGCCAACTGTATTACTGAGCCACAGCCTCTAGAGGTCGCCCTTACAGGAATAAAAATGACACCCTGCACTGTATCAACGTATATGCCTCCAATATCCCTGAAGAAAACAAAGCTTTGAGATCAAGCTGGGCCAAAAGGCCACTTATGCTGAAACTGAGTATTATGCTGGGTGACATGAACATGGTCAAAAAAGCAATTGACTGGATGCCAGCACATCTGGACCCAATAGAAACAACCAGAGCCCTAGCCTCTCTAAAGTTGCAACTTGACCTAGCAGATGGGTAAAGATGAAAAAACCTATCAAAAATAGACTTCTCCTTCTACACAATAAATAGACCAATATACTCACATATAGATAAGATCTACTTGAAAGAGAGCCTCCTCCTATTCAGCTGGAACTGGAGCATTGAAAGAGTGGGAATAAACACTGACCACTCCATAGTCAAGATGCCCCTACTACAACTGTGGCAGCTGCACATGGGTGATGGCAGATATGCCATGCTGGCTCTCCTGATCAAGGACAACAAGTTAATAGTAACCCTTGAAACACTGGGAAAAGTACATAGTGGCAGACTCTGAATGGAAATGGAAATGAGGTCACCCAAATACAACCTGCAAACACTACACCAAAAATTTAAGAATGACATCATCAAGGCTGTGAGAGACCACTTGAAGGGGAACAAACCCAAAATCCTGAAGGAGATCCATGCTCTAAAACTTGACCTCAATAAACCTCTAAACAACTGTCAACTAAACAAATCAATAAGAGTGGAAGAGGCAGCAATCTTACATGAACAAATTCAATAACTAGAAGCCATAAGATTCACATGAGCAAGAGACACCACCTCAACTAATTTCTTCTTAAATAGCAAAACCATGTCAAAAACATAAATGAACATGAATAGAAAGGAAAGAACTAGAGATATGATAATAGCACTCAGAAAACTGGCACCACACCACAATGAACTGGAAATGCAAGGCTCCAGGAAAGCAATATTCTGGTAGACCACCAAGAATACAGATGTGTGACTAAGACTGTACTGTAAAATGTAAGAAGAAAATTAAGCCCTAAACAGCAAGAGGAGCTGGAAGGCTTGCCCACACATGAAGAAGTTGTCAGGGGACTCCTCATTCCTTTTTTCTTTCACTCTTTATTCCTTCACTCTCCTTTCATTCACTTCCTTATTTCTTTTATCATTCTCTCATTTTGCTGTCACTACTTTCTCAACACTATCTGTTAGTACTATTTTCAACCTTTGAGGTGCTCTGGATCTTTAGCTATCACTCAGACAAGTGTGGGCTCTTTAGCACTGCTTCCAGACTGCTTATATAAGCTGGAGTTTGCCTCTCTGACTTCCAAAGTCCAGAGTTTTCCTGCCTTATTTGTACAGTTGAAGCCACAGCCTCTAGAGGTTGCCCTTACAGAAGTAGAAGATGCAATCAAATCACTGAAAGGCAGCAAAGCTGCAGGCATGGATGGTATTTTATATGAACTCTGGACTGAGTTAGCTCTATGCTTTGACAAATCAGAAGAAAAGGAGCCCAAGGATTTTGACATTGTGGAAGCCCTAATGTTAGTCTTTAATGACATCCAAGTATACAGCATGGAGAAGAACACAAACTTTGCAGAGGGCTGGCTATGCCCAATCTATAAAAAGGGGAATAAGTCAGACATAGGAAACTACAGACTGATCACAGTTCTGAATACAGACTACAAAATAATGATGAAGGCTCTTACCATAAGACTAAGCCAAGTTGCCCCCTATATCATACACCCTGACAAAGTGGATTTTATGAAAGGCCATAGAATCAAAGACCAGACAGAACTGGCACAAATAGCAATAGAATGGTGCAGAACTATAGGAACAAATGGTATGATCATATGCCCAGATCAGAAGAAAGCATACAGCCAGATCCTGCACTCCTTCCTCTGGAAATCCTTGAGAAAGTTCAGTATCCCCAAGACCCTCATAAATACCATTAAAAACCTGTATGCAGAAGCATATACTAGAGTAATACTGAATGGGGAAGTAAGCAAAAGTTTTAGAGTAGAGTGGGGAGTCTGACAAGGCAATCCACTATCTTGCCTCTTGTTCAATGTGGCCATAGAATTTCTAGCTGAGATGCTCAAAACTCAGACCTAAAAAGACTGAGAACTAGAAAAAACACTGAGAAAATAATTGCTATTCTCTTTGCAGACAACATCATTGTCTACCTGGTTGAGTGTAGCGTAGTCTGCTATGTGGCGTTGCCACATAGCTTTACTTACTGTAGTCGATATTATATTATTATTTACTATACTATAAATAGTTTACATTTGCTGCTTACTAAGCAGCTTAATTTTGTTTTACACTACATAGTCAATAGACCGGTCTGGTCTGATTCTGTACTGTGTGAACCTAAGCTCTCACAAACCCTGTAACTTCGTTACATTTTTTTGAATCCGCCAGCTAGGATCTATTGCCTCGCATCCGATGTCAGTCGCTGAGTTCGTTGACAGAACTCTATCAGCTTCTCGAGCTTCTTGCACAGCCACACCATGCAAATTTCAAACAAGAAATCAATGAGTAATCCCATACCTGCAGTTTCCACTGATGGCGGGCAGAATGCCCACGACCTACAGGGAGACCCAGCAGATACCCAGAATGCATCAGCATCCAATGCGGGTCAGCCAAGACCCAAGGCTTGAGACCGAGGTCGGAGCACTGACCTGTCCAGGAATGAAAGCGAGGCCTGGAGAGCTGAGAGCTCACAACAGAACGGTCAGCAAGGGCTACGTGACAAGATGCCAGAGGGATTAACTCCCCCAGTTACACAGCTGCCAGGAGGACTGCGACGGTCCAGCCGACTAGCCTCAAAAGGGCCCCCTGATGAAGGCCAACAGTCAACAGGTGCCTATGGCATCTCAGAAGATATCAAGTTGTCAGTACGGACTGGGGGAACTATCCCTCTGAGCCAGAGTAGTGGGACCAGGCAGGCCGCAGCGGGCTCAATGCCCTCCAGGATAGTGGAAGCCTGCATAGAAGAGGTACCAGAGGAGGCTGCAAGTCCTGAAGTAGCCTGCATGGAAAACCGATTTCCGCACATGCCAGCAGTGGAGGAAGTTCTGGAGGTTGCAGAGCTTCTGGAGGAGGTGATTGAGTCGTCAAGTGACGATGACGCCAGAGCAGAGGAGCAGCGGCTGAAAACTGCATACACCGTGCACTTGTGGGTGTTCTGGGATTTGCACCCAGAGGTGATGAAATACACCATCCAAGCGCAACTTGAGCGCTATGCTTCAGCATATATAGTAGCACTTAGGCGACAAGGGCACAAAGTGCCCAATGTATTCAGTACAAAATATACTGATTTAATGGTGAGAGTGCTCACTATTGAACTGCAAATGTATTTGCAGCAGAAGGCAGCAAGGCAATCGGGGGTCTCAACCCTCTGGAGCCACACTTTTGAGGAATGCTCAGCACATTGCAATTAAGACATTGGAATTGAGCTAGTGGAGGCACTAGCATGGGTGCAGGAAGTGCCTGAAGTAAAACCAGTGAGTACTTTCTATACTCCAGCAGGACAAGGGTGGCGTGAGGAGCCCCCACACATGCATAACCGCAACCTTAGGACAGATATGTCAGGCCTGGATGGACATGATAGTACAGTGCTCAAGGTGGAGAGCAAGGCATCTGTGATGCTGCATGTGCCTATGGCAGAAACGTTGAGTGACTGAGTCACGTATCAATGTATGTGCAATGGCGACCTCAGGACTAAGGGACAGTCCCTTATCAATGATCAGGGCATTGTATTTGAGGGCACTAAGCCCATTGACAAGATGTGTCATCAATTCGTCATGCAGGGCCAGGAGAATCAAGCTTCTCCAGTCCCAGAGCAGCGCAATGATCATGATCGAGAAGACTTCCTTGATTGAGATGGCGTCACGAGATGTGATGCCCCTGGTAATGGCTGGGATGATGGCCCTAGATTGACTCCTCAAGACAAGGGCAATTATGCCCACAGTTGAGGAGGCTCGAGATGTCTGCCGCAGGGTGGACAAGGGAAGTCACTTCCTCAGGCCGCTGATTTGGCAACTAGATCCCTGGGTCAGCAGGAGGCCATTTGAGTGCATTGTGAAGTCATGCACAATCACCTGCATTGAGTAGTCAATGATTCCCTGGGGGTAACCTTACGGTTACCAGATGGGGTGAAGCTGCATAAAGCAGACAGTAGACATATTCATGCCTACACAGGCATGTCCAAGTTCAGTGACTTGGAGGATTGGGCGATGGATGTATGCACCCATTTTGCCATGTGCTTATATGGAGATGACTATATGGAACGAGAACGAATTTTGGTTCTGCCTGAGTTCTTGGCCCAAGAGGCCATGGGGTGATTTCGACAAGCAGTCTTGCATGTCAACTGGGTCCAATATGAATGGACGTTCAAGGGAGTCCTCACAGGACTATATAATCAATTCGTACACTCTTCAACGCTACAAGATGCAAGGCAGGACTTCTAGTCCACCAAGTACACTGAGAAGTTGAGAGTGCAAGGGTTCTATGATACCCTTAATGACCATGCCCAGAATATGGCAGTATACCTGGACGGCTATACGATGCTCGAAACATTCTTGGATGGTATCCCAGCAGACATGCACCACTATCTGATATGTGAGGATGGACTGTCCCCAGAGGTCAACAATGTGGAGGAGTTTGTGGCGTATGCCATCAGATATGAGCAGTCTCTTAAGACTGCTAACCACTATGAGCATTGGAGTGGCCACAAAGGGGGAAGCAGGCGACTACTATCTGCTGGGGCACCCTCACGGGGTCAGCATGTGGGGACCTTCTTGGCTAAGAAGGCCGATTTGGATCATGACTGCAACATGCAGTTTGTGATATGCAGAACCCCTGCTGCAAACTGAGGGCAAAGCTGCCCATGCCCAAAGCAAGCGCCAGACGGAGAATGCCCTAAACCAAGGCTGGAGTTCAAGCCAGCCAACTCATCAGGTCAGATGGGGACTTGCTTTGTGTGTGGCCAGCCAGGCCACTACGCTACCAATTGCCCCAAGGAAGAGGTATACACCCCATGCCCACCTTCAAGCAGCACATACTGCAGCCATGAGTGGGAGTGATGGAGACATGTCCGCCGAGTCTGAGGCAGAGCACCCTACAAATGACCAAGAGCCCTCAGAGGAGGCATTGGGCGCTGAGCCTGAGAGTGTGGTCGTGGAGGGAGAGGAGTACGTCACAGTCAACGTATACAACAATGAGTACTACAGTTGCAACAGTGACTCTAAGTGCCTAGCGGCGATGATGGATTGGCCATCTTTAAACAATCCCAAAAAGAATAATATGGTTTGGATGAAGAAGGTGACCCTTTGTCAAGCAGAGGGCACTTTGCAGTGCTCTACACTGAAATGGGCAGACAAGGAGTGCCTGGTCTCGTATGTGGACATAAATGGCCACAAGGCATGGACCTTATGGGACTCTGAGAGTACTATGTCAGGCATAACGCCCCAGTTTGCCCACGTGTATAGAATATCTATGCAGGAGTTGGATATGCCATTGGCGTTGCAGCTGGGCACCGTAGGAAGCCATGCTATGGTGCAGTATGGAACAAATGTGACTGTCCAGACACCAGGCTCATGTAGCCAGGAATACATGGATGTAGCAAACTTTGATCGCTATGATATGATACTAGGAACACCATTCATGTGGCGTAACAAAGTCATGCTAGACTCTGACCACTGTCAGGTACTAGTGAATGGGAAGATGATCCCAGCCAAACAAGCTACAGCAGACGACACTGATAATTGCCTGTGACATCATCACACTATGGAGAAATGGAAGGAGTCTCCATGACTCAGCCGGCGCAAAGTGCCAGTGGAGGAGGATGTGGATGAGGAAGTGCAGGCCATGCCTGGACTGAGCTCAGACCACAACGTGGTGATGATGAGCGAGGAGGAGTATCAAGCCTCCAAGAGGAGCAACAAGCAAATAATCGCTCCTGATAATCGGGGCACAAAGCCTCCAGACAAGTGCCAGCAAAAGACGAGACAGCAGGAGGACTCAGTGGATGTATGCCCATCTACGTCCTCATGAGTCAAGTTGGATGACTTGAGAGACAGCAACCAAGAGGCGGAAGCCTCATGTGAGGAGGACACATGGTCTCTATGGGAACGACCAGCACCCCTTCCTGAGTACAACTAGGCATACGACCCTCGAATGCCACAGGAGTGGAACAAGCTGGTGGCAGCCATGTGCGTGCAAAATGCACACCAGCAACAGATGACCGTCATACCAGCGTATTGCCAGCCAGCGTCAGACAAGGTGTCCATAGCGTACTCACTTGTACGCAAGGGAAAAAGCCTCGTGGCTTATAAGGCAGCGGTAGTGGGTTCTCCACTGAGACTACACGTACCCGATGACAGTGTCACTTGGGTGCTCGCAATGTGCAAGCAATATGCACCACCACCTTGGTTATCTTCAGAGACAGTGGAAGTACTTCCTCTGGTGCGTCTGAAGGGGAAGCAGAAGGCAACAAGCCTTTGTGAGGAAGATATACCTCGGTTGCATCAGCAATGGCAAGAAGAATTTGCCGATATGGTCAACGGGACCAAGGAGGAGCTCCTGCCATGGTGGGAAGTGAACCATGAGATCAACCTCATAAATGAGAGCAAGCAATACAAGTACCACTTGCCGCGCTGCCCATGTGCACTCCAGGAGCAATTACGTGATAAAACTAATCACTATTTGAATGCTCAGTGGTGGACACCATGCACCACTGCTCAGGCTGCGCCATTACTGTGCATCCCAAAGAAGGATGGAACCCTTCAAACAGCTCTTGATGCGTGTCAGTGCAATGACAATACTATAAAGGATGTAACTCCTTTACCAGATCAGGAGGTGATCCGGGAAGACGTGGCTTAGGCGAAGTATTGCTTGAAGATTGACCTTACTGATGCCTACAAGCAGGTGCGCATTGCACCAAAGACGTACCCAAGACCGTATTTGCATTGATCATGGGCACATTTACAAGCAACATAATGCAAATTGGAGACTGTAATGCTTCTGCAATCTTTCAGAGGCTAATGACCTCTATTTTTTGAGACGTAATAGGACATTTTATGCACGTCTACTTAGATGACATATTCATCTACTTGGATTCTATGGAGGAGCATGAGCAGCACCTCAGAGTTGTATTCAAACGACTATGCAAGTACAAGTTGTACTTGAAGTGGAAAAAGTGTGAGCTTTACGCTCAGAATATAGACTGCCTAGGGCATGTCATTGATGAGCGGGGTATCCACCCCAATCAGGACAAGCTTGATCGCATTCAGGAGTGGCGCACACCACAAAACTACAATGACATCCAATGATTCGTTGGCCTTGTCAACTACATATTGAGCTTCTTGCCCGATGTCACTGCCTATACTGGGCCACTTATGGCCATGATGCAGAACAGGTCACCGTTCAATTGGAGGCCGCTGCACCAGTGGTGCTTTGAGATGGTCAAACAGATTTGTATGAAGACTCCGGTGATTTGACTAATTGATCCTAGATGGGACAAGCTGATATGGCTTATTTGCGACGCGTCTAAGACAGGTGTCGGAGCCATGTATGGTCAGGGGAGTAGCTGGCAGACTTGCCGCCCAGCAGGGTTCATGTTGAAGAAATTCACAACTGCCCAGCAAAACTATGCTGTGCACAAGCTGGAGACTCTAGCCATACTCGAGGCCCTCCTCAAGTGGGAGGATAAGCTGATGGGATATCCCATCCATATCATAACAGATTACAAGGCACTTGAGTTCTTCAAAACTCAGGTGAACTTGTCGCCGCATCAGCGATGTTAGATAGACTACATGTCAAGATACCAGTTCAACATCACCTATGTTAAAGGTGAACTCAACAAAGTGGCAGACTGCTTGTCTCGCTACTTTGAGAGCAATGTAGTCAGAGAGGCTCACAAGCCTCATGAGTATGTGCAGGCAGACTGCCGCATAGACCCAGACGGAGAGGATCTACCTCTCCACCGATACCAGGAGCTCAGGGAGCATGTCCTGGAGGTACGTGCTATGCATGACGACGAATGGAGGCAAAGCACTCACTTCAGGGAGCAGCATGAAGAGCGCAACGTAGCTGCCCAGCTGCTCAAGAAGCATGAAGTCATGGATCCAGCGTCACCTGGGAAACATGAGTGCCCCAACAGACCCATTACGCTGGCTGAGATGCTCGAAGACGAATTGCCTTCATCTCAGCCCCCTAGCCTGAGCAGCAACAACTTCCAAATAGAAGTGGTGCAGGAATATGGTGATGATTCTCTCTTTGCCGAGATAATCACCAATCTTGACGACCATCCTTGGTTCAGGCAGGAGCCTAGTGGACTAATCACAATGGAAAACTGTCAAGAGGTGGCAGTGGTCTGCCTTCTCCATACGCAAACTATTGTTATGCGAGTACTAGACCAGGCCCATGCACTGGTGGGGCACTTTGGTGCTGCACAAATGTTGGGATATATCCAGAGATGATATTGGTGGCCACCTATGGCCCAAGAAGTGACTAAGTTCTGTGCCTCATGCACAGCATGTCAGAGGGCCAAGTTGCCCTCTGGATCCCCTGCCAGGAAGCTACACCAGCTACCCGTGCTGGTAAAACCTTGAGACTCTATTGGAATGGACTTTGTAGGTCCCTTTCCCGAGTCTAGAGAGTTTGATTACCTCTGGGTAGTAATCTGCCACATGACAAGCATGGTGCACCTCATACCGGTGCGAACTATGCTGACAGCTAAGGAGCTGTCATGGATCTACCTCAGGAAGATCGTTAGGCTGCATGGGCTGCCTAGTACTATAGTGAGTGACCATGACTCAAAGTTCACGTCTCAATGGTGGAGGGAACTCCACAAACTGTTAGGAGCCCGACTCCTCATGTCGACATCCTTCCATCCTCAGACGGATGGGCAAACTGAGCGGGCCAACTGTAGTATAGGCCAGATCCTGAGGGCAGTTGTCCGCCCTGACCAACGGAACTGGGTGGACTGGTGTCCACTCACTGAGTTTGCGATTAACGCAAGTATCTCAGAGACAACAAGGTATGTGCTTTTTGAGCTCAATGGAGGGTACTTGCCCTCCATGCTGCACAAAATTCGTGCTAATGTGGTGGCCCACCGAGGAGTTGTCAAGTTCACCAGGCAGGCTCTGGAGAATATTGTGGCAGCACATGACGCCATCATAGAGATGCAAGTCTTTCAGGCAAAAAACGCCAATCACCATAGGTGAACAGACCCACCAATAGCAGTAGGAGCGTTGGTCTATCTGTCAACGCATAACCTGAGACTCCCAAAGGATTGGGTGAGTAAACTCTGCCCAAAATGGGTGGGCCCATACCACATTCTAGACGTGGAGCCAAGTACCTCCAACTATGTGTTGGAGCTGCCTCAGGCATTACAAGAATGATGAATCATTCCAAAATTCCACGTGTTGCTGTTGCAACCATATAGCATGTCCGACAATGTGCTATTCCCTAACAGGGCGACCTGGGCCCCTATGACTTTGGGGCACGAGACAATGACAAATGGTTTGTTGAGTGCATCATAGGGCACCGGTAGACTGAGCATAATACGCTCAAGTTTGAGGTACGGTGGTCTCTCAGAGACACAACATGGAAGCCACACTCCCATTGCTCCAAGTTGGTGGCACTTGACTGTTATTTGGAGTTGAAGGGCGTTAAGCACCCACATCAATTAAGTAAGCATGCCGGCGCTTAATTTGATCAGCAGTGCTGATCATGGCTTGGCTGAGTTGGTCAGCAGCTGTGGCTAAAACACGTCTTAAAAGGCGAAATTTCTTTTTTCCTTTCTTCACTTAACCATGGACCTCAGTGAGCAGCAGCAGCAGCAGCAACAGCAGCAGCAACAGTTTGAGTTTGTGCCATTGGTCTTACCATTGGCTAAAGAGGGGGGCAGATGGCTTCCCCACTGACCCAAAATGTGCCCTAGTGGGGACAATCACAACAAGCTGTGGGCTTTCCACAGCAGCAGCAACAACCAGCGGCGGGCTATCCGCTGCAGCAGCCGGTGATCAGTGGCTATCCACCACACCAACTCATGCAGGGCAACTTTATGCCCAAAAATGCACCTGTGGGTGGCTATCAGCCCCAACAACCAGTAGCGGGCGCTTATGCACCACATCACGCAGAGGGCCAATCCCAGCAACAGCCCTACAGGGGGCTTGTCAGCCTCCAAGCAGTGCCAGGATGGGGGCAGTTTGCCTCTGCTATGGTAAGAGAGGCAATGGGTGCACATCCTTTGCCCCAGTTTACTGCCCCGGCGCACTACTCTGGCATGGGTGGTGTGCCCGTAATGATGCCGTACCCCCTGGCTTGGATGGGGGCTTGGGGCGTGATGTCCCAGTACGATGCCTTGTATGAGGTGACAGCTAAGGGAGGCAGGTTGGCTTCCCTGTCAACCACAGTACCAGTCAACAATTTAGAGAGACGCCAAGCATCCCTCATGCAGGCCACTGCAGCCATTGAGAGTACAGAAACTCTCAATACAGAACTAAGCATCAGTTCATTGGCTGATGCGCTGATGGAGAACCTGGCCAAGCTCTCCTTGCTACAGTGGCTGGAGATGCCGCACCAACCCAAGCCCAGCTCAGAAGAAGAGTCACATCCTCAATGTGACAAAGAAAAAGCATGAGCTGTCGAGCCCAGTCTGTAAGGGCAACACTTAATGTCTGCGGAAATCCTTCCACAGACTAGCAAGCGCTGGTGGCAGGCAAGAGTCAGGCAAGGGACCAGCAAGGCTAACCGAGCGGTCGGACATCGCTAGAGAGCTTACAGTTGGTTCAGTGTATAGGCCAGAAGAACACTGCTATTGTTCAGCCTGGGGATATTCTATCCCACAGGCTGCCTATATATACTACATTGGTGGCTGTGCTATTACTAATACTGTTTACTAAGCAGGCCCCAGTATGTAATGGAGTATGACTAACAATAATTGATGCTGAGTAAGGTCCATGCATATGACTCATCAAGGCTGACTACTAAGAGACGGAAGGGGAAAGGGTGGGCCGAGCGGCCGGTTGGATCTGCTAGGAATAGGTGTATCATCGGACTAAGCTCAGAATAGGTCTGGACGTGGTCCGGAGACTAGTCCCCTGACACAGTCTCAACCAGGACTTAGTCCTGGCTACTCTTCTCCAATGCCTGGGGGACAACGGGTACGATGTACCTGCAAAGTTGTCATTCCTCTGCGATGTGGAGGCAGTCGTCCTCATCAGCTAGATGATGGATGACATAGATCATATGCACGCTCAGCACAGCACTGATCTCCTTGCCCTATCAGCTGCTTGTAAGCGGCAGACTACACTCCCGAGTCGGGACACCAACTCCAGCAAAAGGACACAGTTGGCAAGGAGTAGAAGACGCGCCCTCCTGCTTGACTCAGTTGAGCGTTGTTGTCTCCAGCCAGGAGGCCGGTCTAAGGTGGGACATCCTTCCCTATGAAGATGCCCCTGCTCCAGCTGCCCCCCAGCTCATCCAGCGCCTCGCTAGCGGTGCATCTGAGGTCGCATCTTCGCGACCATTATCCGTGGTATCCACCACGCACTCTGGGGAGCAGAGTTCCAGGGGTGTTAGCACACGCCCCACTGAGGCTAAGGCCTCACAACCCCAAAAGAATTGTTGGAGTAAGCAACTGGAAGGGCACGCATACGTCAATGTGCACTTCCCCAAGGATGCCCCAAAAGGGGCCCCAGAGGCTAACATCCCCTTCCTATCTGCAATACTGATAGAGGGCCTGCCAGCCTGATTCCCACAGTGTGTGTGGGCAATGGACTCACGTTCTGACAAGTCTGTGCCGGAGAGGCTGCCATCCCTGCCCTCCAATGACGATTGGTATGAGGAGCCTGAAGAGGCTTGCATGGAATCCTCTGTGCTGCACAAGATGGCAGCACAACACATGGCATGCAAACAGCGCAACAGCAATTGATGGGCCAAGATAGACTATCGGGTGCAGGATAGCGCCAAATGAGGAGCCACCCCCCTCAAGGACAAAACCAGGTGCATCCCTGATGCGCTCGGTGTTGTGATCTACCGCAATCACACTATTGAGCACCAGAATTCATTCTTTGGCACGGGATTATCTCCCCAGTTCTATTGGTTGCCAGTGACCAATACTATCTTTGTCAGGCAAGAAGCCCACACAGCCAGGGCCTTCGAGGCTGATAAAGAGGGCAACGCCGCGCAGACACCCCACAACAGCAAGGTGTACCAAGTGGCACCTTGCAGATTTCCCCGCAGTCCTCAAGAGCTCCGCAGGCTCCATTCACTGGTGAGCAACCAGTTTACGCCAATTTGTCAGCGTCAGTTGGGCTATCTACTGCTCAACAAATTCAAATGGATGGCGCTGAATTGCCACCCTACTGCCCAAGATAGAGCCATGTCTCACTTGCTTGACAAGGCCCTGTATATGACCATAGTGGTACCCTTTGCAAGTCCTGAGGAGCAGGAGAATGTCCCACAAATGATTGTGCCTATGTGGATCTATTGCCGCAAGGAGGGTGGGAGACTGGCCTTTGTCAGCCTTACTCCTCCTGATCCAAAGCAACTGTTTGCTTTGGACTACCTGGGCTCATATGCCCTCCTCTATGGGTGTCCTGGGACGCCCAACGTATGGACCGGTCTGGCCATGGACCATGCCATGCGCATTCATTGGCGCAGCCTCTTTGAGTTTGCGCTTGTGCACGCTCTCAGCGCCAGCTGCCCCTCCAAGACCACGGTACACAAGTATCTGGCCTATGTCTTTGCAAGGCCAGGCCTCTACAAAGAGGCTGTGGCTGAATATGAGGTGGCTATAGGGCAAGTCTTTGTGCCCCTCCATGCTGATGACCCTAACTTCGAGGCTTGGGCTGTGGACATTCCAGAAGCATCAGCTTCTGTGTTTACCACTTCAGACACGTTACACGTCCTTCTCCACAATCAAATTCCGGTCAGCTGGGCTGACCATGCTTATATCTATGAGGTCATCTACTTGGCCCACATCTTCTTCAGTGACAGCCAGCTCTACAACGAAGCGGCTGCCATTGACGACAAGAGGCTGCAATGCCTCGACCATTATGGGACACCCCAGTCCATTGCTCAGTGGAATGGGTGGCACGAGGCCACCATTGGCGATCAACAACGCCTTATGCTCCAGCAGCAGGATAGTTGTCGTGCTTACGACAATGCACTCACCAAGGGGATGTACCTCCTCATCAGGCAAGACATTCATGCCCGTGAGCTCTGGACATGCCAGTACCCATCCGACGATGGGGATCTTTCTGATCCCCAACCATCTATCTTGGGATCGGTCGTCAACCCCACTCTAACACTGTCCCCTCTCCAGGACTATGATGATTCACTGCCTGTAGGAGGGCCATCAGGCACTTCCTATGAGCCCACACCCAAGGATGAACTCCTTGACTACGACATGGACAACGCAACTGCCAATCCATTCCAGGAGCCTGGAGACTCTCCAATTGCCCCTGTCCCTGACTTACTGATGGCCTGACCGTCAGATTATTTCGAGACTGTAGTTCGGTCTAATTGGGGAGTGTGTAGCATAGTCCGCTATGTGGCGTTGCCACATAGCTTTACTTACTGTAGTCGATATTATATTATTATTTACTATACTATAAATAGTTTATATTTGCTGCTTACTAAGCAGCTTAATTTTGTTTTACACTACATAGTCAATAGACTGGTCTGGTCTGATTCTGTACTGTGTGAACCTAAGCTCTCACAAACCCTGTAACTTCGTTACATTGAGGAAGACAGCTTTGAAAACCTAGAAAACATCCTAAAGCAGTGGTACAAAGCATCCAGCACAAAATTCAACATATCTAAAACTATAATCATACTAATGGGAACTAGTGAATCTAGAAAGGAACTCATTTCAACAAGGAAATCCAATAGGTCTAGAAAAACAATACACACCAATATAAAGATAGCACAAAAAGATGAACCTATGTGCCTGCTAGGAGCCTTCATAGGCAACAACATAGATAATGTAAGTTTCTGGATCCCCACCATGAAAATAATCAACAGGGACCTGAAACACTGGGATAGAAGAAACCCAACTATAGAAGGACATAGACTGATAATAAACATGGTGGTCAGAGGACAAATGCAATACCAAACAAGGATTCAAGGGTATGCCTAAGAGTATAGAAGAAAACCTAGCAAAGGTGGTCAGGAACTTTATATGGAACTCTGACTCAAAACCCACTGTAGATATGTCAACATTCAGACTCCTCCTAAAAGAAGGAAGAAAAAAAGTCCTGGACATTAAAATACGTAACAAGGCAATAGAACTCATAAAGGCCCAACATTACCTCAAACTCAATAACCAGAGACCCAAGTGGGTGGCACTAGCAGATAATCTCATAAACATAAAAATAGCAAGAATGCATAACAAAGATAGCTCAATGCTAGGCCTCCCACTCCTACAGAACATGAAGATAGACACAAGGTCTGGTGAAGAAAGCCTGCCACTGCCCCTGCAAAGGATGATAAAGATGATTGAAAAAAACACAGCATCAAATTCCACCCCTTAATCCTCCTCAAACACAGACTAAGAAACGAGATGCTTGCCTGGCTACACTTGGACCTCACAATAGAACAAAACATTCAACTGAACTTGGCATATATGATATGCTTAAGAGAGAACCACCACATCCAAACAGTGGGCAACCTAGTAACCCTGATGGCCAACACCTGCACAGAAACAAATAACAGGCACAGATCAAGACAAAACTGCACTTGCTGGAAGTGCAAAGATATGAGGAGCCTCAGCTGTGAAAATTCACATAAATGTGGGAATACAGCAAGATTCTACATTAAAAAACTGAGTAGGCAATGGAATCCTGGAAGCCCAGAAGATAATAGAAAAGATGTTGAAGAGGAGGAAATGCTCACACAAGAAGATGACAATGGAAAAATTGTCAGCATGGATATAACAATAAGGGACTCCCTAAAAGAAGGTTTCTGGATGTTTGCAGAAACACCTGTGGAGAAGATAAGGAATGTAAATTACAATAGGAGATGTATACACCAAGACATAATAATGATATACACAGATAAGTCCTGCAAGTGAAACAGAGAAGGGCAAGCATCAGCCAGTGCAGGACTGTGGTTTGGCAAGAATGACCCCCAAAATAGAGCTTTTAAAACTACCACCAGACCTCTTACAAACTAACAATGCCAGTGAAGCAGTAGCAATCCTCACAGCCATCCAATCTGCACTGGATGACCAGACTATCCTGATATGCAGCAACTCTAAAGTCACAATAGACAACCTCATGGACCTCCTGAAAAAGAGGGAGGATGAAGAATAGATCACAACCCCAAACAAAATGATCATGAAACTAACAATTGCACAGATCTGGGCATGGCAAGGCCTGATACTTCTAGAAAAAGTTAAAGCACATGTTGGCATCACAGGCAATAAGGGTGCCAATAGACCTGCCAATTTAGGGGCAGAAAAAAACAACTCCAGACCAGGTGGACCTCTCCATCCTCTGAGGGTATGACCTTCCAGAGGCAAAACTAGCATCCATGACCCAAGCAAATCTCTATAAGATAGGAAACTCCCCCCCATCATTACATAAGGGCACTACAGTCCACTTAGACATGGCTTAATGAGCAGTAATGGACAGACTGTCAGGAGACCAGTCTTTGGACTGTGTCCAAACCTATTCCGAGCTTAGTCCGATGATATGCCTATTCCTAGCAGATCTGACTGTGTAACCATTGGTTACGAGTTAGAACTATCTTGTGTGTATCACACAGTGCTGAATCAGACTGCAGTATCAGATTGACTAGAACTAGAGTGAATACAAGATATTGTCTTACATAATACTCTATTGAATGCTTATAGCATCGTTGATGCTAGTAACAAGTGTGACTCCATTACATACCCCCCAATGAGACCAAATACTCAGTCTTAGAAAGGGAGTTGAAGTGAAATAGGAGATGCACAATAGTGCAAACAGCAGGATAATACATGCTTTGCATTGCTGCAAAATGTTAGCGTCATGTGCAATGTAGTTGTGTTGTCTGAACACAACAGATTGCAGTCTCTTATCAAACAGGTGTGTCCATGACGCCAGCAGCCAAAAAAGTATGAATACTTGAAATAAAACAAAATAATGTGACCCCTCTTCTGGATCTGCTGTATATACATGCTACTCTGGAGTGCGTGTCAGCTTGAACATCTCGAGTGAGTTACTCAGAGTTACCTACACAACAAAAATATGGGTCTAGAACCCGTCCAACGATGCTCTCACAACCACGCCTGTCTCAGTCACCATTGACTCCTCCTCCAATGCGACATTAATTGTGGGAGGGGGAGGCGCCGATTCCATCCTCAGTGGAGTTATAGGCCCCTCAACTGCAGGCATGTCTACCACTATAGACTCAGTTAGTGCGACGTTAATTGCTGAAGCAATGGTGGGTAGCGTACCATGTGCTGCCGTGTGTTTTAGGAGGCTGACCTGATTTGGGTCCATGCCAATGAGATAATAGAGGCCATTGGCCTCAGGGTTCTTGGGAAGATGACTTTCCTTGTCGTGCTTGAACATCAGACAATAGTGATTATCTTCAGTCATCTCCTGCCATCCATCCCATTGTGGGATTGCAGGAGTTTGTTCAAGTGCTCCATGCGCTCATCGTTGATCTGTTTGAAGATGTCCATAGACATTGTGGGGGCATGGAACTGCTGTTCCAGGAAGACCACTCTGTATGTATATGTGTGGTCCACCCAGTTAGGCAGTATCCAGTTGTGTAACAAGACGTGTAATGCGTTGTCATCAAAGAAGTTCTGTGCAAAGTCATCTGGCACATGAACGGGATGGAGTTCCAGCTGGGGCCCTCTCTGAGGCTCAAAAGGCTGGTCAGGAAACATGGCATTGTATGAGGCAATTGCCTCATGATAAAGACCTGGGCAGGCCATGATGAGGGTCATGCACCACACCATCACAGGCTTGGCTGCGCTGTTAGCGCAGAGAGTTCAGCATAAGGCAAACCCAAAGAGGGTTTGCCAGTGCATGCAGTAGGTGTGATTGACCATGATGCCCTGATAGGTGTTTTCCAAACCAGGATGACCAAAGACCAGCATGTACTGCGCAAGCTGCTCCAGGTCGAACGGTGTGGCTGGGTCTTGAGCATGCATTACCATCTTTTTTTGTGCACAGATAGCACCCCAGAATGTGTCGGTGCTCAACAAGCGCTAGGTCATCAGCCCCCTGAATTGGGCTGACAAGGTTCTGGTAGTGAGGGTCCTCCATCAGGAGCCTCATTGTTTGGTCATGCAGAGACTTGTCTGTTCACTGGACGAACATCTGGAGCTCTGTAATGAGAAGGTATGCGGTAATTCTGTCATGTTGAGGGGCGTGTGGGTTCAAATAGTATTTAAAGATCTGGTCAAGCTCTAATGGACTGTGAGGGAGACCGCGAGAGGAAAACTTGTAGATGACACTGGCCAGTAGGCCAGCACGGTGCCCAGAAGAGAACTCATAAGCCGCTGTCTGATTGGTGTTGGCTCCCAACAGCACAGCATTTGAATGATACAAATAGTACATGCAATGGCTGAGTGCTCCTCTGAAGCACGAGTTCATCTGCTCAATGTCAAGCGGGCCCCACACCTTCACCCCCAATCCATCAGGGATCTTTCCTGAAAACTCATCTTGGGCCCTATATTTCAGGGCTTGCAACTTCTTGGCGCAATTTGCCTTCTTCTTCGCAATGCACTTATTGCACAATACCTGCTGGAATTGGTCTGCTGCCAATTTCCCTTCCTCCGCCTCCTCCTCATGCTTCAAGCTTGACTCTCTATAGTCGCTCTTGTTGGATAAGGAGACAACTGGTGCTTTGCCTTTTCCAGGCACGGGCAGATTTCTTGAGGTCACCACCAGACTGTCATATTGCTCTGGGGAGTGAGGGTCGGGGGTCAAGGTGACCACAGGATTGTGTGCCTGGGCATGGTAACAGGCAACAAAAACAACATCAAGACTTTCCTGGCCTGTGTGGGAATGCCAGCTGAGAACTCTATCACCTCCAGTTTGGAGGCATTGAGAGGCGGCTTATGGCCCCAACTTGGCTGGGGCAGATGGTTCAAATGGTGGCTGAGCCACTGGAGAGGCAGGTGCATTTTGCACCAGAGTTCTCCCTCCAGGCTCAGCACAAGGGGTGATGGTAACAGGCGCTCTTGGCACTACAGCAACGGATTTGGGCCCCATAGGTGGAGCCCAAGATGATGCAAGTTCCCACTGACCCAGAGACAGCCCTGCCAAAGGCTCAATAACTCTGAGGAGGCCTGAAGGGCCGGAGCAGGCAACCGTGATGATGATGCAACGGGCTGAGCAGGCTGCTCAGGGTGCGTGGATTGCATGGCCTGTGGAGGGTCGACCAATCAAGTAGGCTGATACTTGGCCCTCTTGACCTCGGCAATTGGTTTCTCAAAAGTAGAGACTTTGTGCTTAGACACGTGTTCGATCTGCTTCAGCGCTGCAATGCACTGCCTCTTCATCAGCTCAATCTGATTGAGCAATCCCTCCATCACCATCACGGCCAGACTGTCCTGCAGAAAGGACGCAGTTGCAGGGACTGGCTGTCCCGCTGCTTCCAATCTGCTCAGGAGTGCGTCTGGCACTGATAACTCCTGCGCTTGTGGTGCAGGTTTGACATATGATTCCACCACAGGCCGATGGTACCAATGACGGCCCTGTCACTGCACCTGCATACGTTGGTATCAACACAAACAAGTGCAATGACGGTTCCTAGTAATAGCACTCATGGCACATGCTGTCCTCTGGGTGCTTGTAGTGCCCTTTGTCATCAATGTCCATCTCTTGCGAATGGAGGGGAGTTTAGTATGGGAGCGGTTCCTTGTGGCCTGAGTAGGCCACATCCACTGACTGATACTGGCTTGCCACCGGATATGGCGGCTGCCTCTGGTACTAGGCAGGATATTCTTGCATATGTATATTCAGGGGTCTTCCCCCTCCACTAGAGCCTTGCAGGCTCTGGTCACTCTTTTGTGGCCCCCAATAGGCCATTTTGAAGCAACACGTCAGCTATGTGTATTGGGACTGAGAAAAGAACAGAAAAAAAACAATCTCCCAACTCTGCCAGTGGTGTACACAACTACAAATACATGCCACCTGGCCTTTCACCAGTGATCATAGTCACATAAACAGCCACAATTAGTAGCCACCTGGCTAGTTACTGGCCATCAAAGTGGACTTTGTCCACATTCCACCACCACCCACGTGTTATGCGTGTTTTGCTAGCTGTTGAGGGCGTTTCATGCCCTGCAACTCTAGATACCTGTCCATCACTGCAAGGTCTTTGCAGTTCACTAGCGATTCCCAGGTAATATTATCTAAGCTCCACCTTACCTCAAATTCGAGGTTTCCCCTTATCCACCTATGACCTATGAGGTCATCCACAAACCATTCCTGGTCATCACCAGTTCCAAAGTTATACGGCTCCGGAGTTGCGCAATTAGGAAAGAGCACATCACTATTGGCCAAATATGGTTGCAACAGCAATACATGGAACTTAGGGACTATTCTGCATGCTCACAGTGCATGGGGCAGTTCCAGCACGTAGTTAGACATGCTTGGCTTGGCCTCAAGGACCCTATATAGTCCAATCCACTTTGGACACAGCTTACTCGCCCTGCCTTTTGGCAAGTTCAAGTTCTTTGTCAAGAGGTACACTAGGTTCCCTTTCTCGATGTCTGGATCATCATGTCTGTGATTATTTGCATGTTTTGTCTGCCATACACGTGATTCTATAATTGCATCATGGGCATCTGCCAAGTTCCTTAGTGCATTGCATGCAAACTGCTTTACTCCCACATGAATAGCTTCATCAGTGCAAAGTTCACAAATCATGATGATGACGCCCAAAGTTTGGTCAGTAACAAATATAATAATAGTGTTACCATACCAAAAGCTTGCGTTGGGCGTGCTAAAAGTGATGTGAGGAGTCCCAGGCAGGTCCCAGAGAACGTGCCTATGAAAATAAAATGAAGTCGGAAAAAGGTCGGCAAGTGTCAAGCGCTAAGGTAAGAGCAGGAAACTCTGTTCTTGGATTCGATGGGTATGTACAAGTCGGTAAGTACTTTTTATACTACAAGGAGTTCACTGTCGCCAGTGACTAACCATTGCCAAAGTGCGGTAAACTAGAAAATTTTATAGGGGTAGCTCCAACGGTTTCAGATCCCTACCGTCCATTCAAGACCCTTAGCGATGCCAGGTGGCAGATCGCAATGCTAAACCATCAATCCATCACCCTTCTGTCTGTCCAAAAGGCTTAGCAATGTCAGGTGCCAGATTGAGGTGTTTAGGCAATGTCAGATGCCAAGGTCAAATGCCAAGCTGTCCATCAGTTTCTGATAGATCATCAATCTTCTCGCTAAGCGCTGTCATCAGTGATGGATGCCATCTGTCAGTTGTCATTCTTGCTGCCATTGGCGCTATCATTGATTGGATCTGCTTCTTGCCGTGCACGGCCATCAAATATCGCCAAAATTGGTTAATTAGCATGTGCTAAGGTATCCTGAGCCTGTGCTGTGTTGCCGTAGCCTGCCGTTGATGCGCTGATCCTGTATGAGGTCCTATCATCTCCCCCCAACTGAAAAATTGACTGTCCTCAGTCACCAAATATGGTTACTGTTGCCGTTTTTGTGACGAGTGGTCTGTGCGTTCTTGAGATTTTGTTTATAGTTCTGGCGCATGAGTCTGGACTTTGTTTCTCCTCCCCATCTTTACCTGGCGCTCTAAAAACAAATTATGTCTTTCCGTATTCCAACTCCACCCCCATGCCTTCTCAGGCAGCTCAAGAAGCCGCCTACGCCTACATCGCCAAGGCCAACTGCTTTATTTATCATATTGAGGGCGTTGGCGCTAAGGCGTCCCAAAACTTAGTGGTTGGTGTGATGAAGCTACTGGAACAATGGTATGAGGTGCGAGTCCTTGGCGTTGGTTGGGATCACAAGATCAAGGTGCGGGAGTGGTGCCGTGCATGGTATGTCAATAATCGTGGTGCCGAGTGGTTAGTGCCCTTCTCCTGCTTCGTAAGTTTCCTTGCTGCCTGCCATGTCGCTTAGCTGATTGTTTCCTAGGCGCCTCTCCCTGTCCCCACTATCAAAGATGAGCTGGAGGACATTCTTTCTGGCACGTTGCCGATGACCGTAAGCGCATCGGCAACCAAGTAAGTAGCTTCTGACCTTTCCTTCTCTAGCTATGGACTGAACTATCTCCCCGTAGTAAACAATAGGTACTGGAGCCCCTTGCTCGCTTGCAGATCGAGCAGGAACAGGAGGAGGCTGCCACCGCTGCTGCCATGCATTCCTTGGCAGTGGCAAGGGCAGAGCTCGCCAAGGAGCAGAAGAAGGAGTCCATTGCCGAGGGTTCCAGCAAGGGGTCTTGCGCCAGCAGTGTTCAGAGCCCCACACTGCCGGCAAGCACAGGGGGTTCGCCTTCTAAGCCTGGCAAGGCTTTGAAGAAGAAAGTGAGTCTGCTGTTGTTGGTGTTTCTTCTTACCAATGGTGACTTTTGCTAGTCTCGCAAGGGGAAGGGCCCTCAATACGAGGTATGCTGTAGTGACTCTTTGCCGACTTTTTACTGACTCTCTCCCAGCTCCCTAGTCAGACGACGTTTGACGACAAGGAGTTGAGGGGTTTGCTCTTGCCACGCTGGGAAGACGTAGTCGTGGATGAGGGCATTGAGGGAGGAGTGGAGTTGCCCGAGATGAAGAACAAGCACACAGTTTCCCTGGCAACGTGCCAGGAGTTTAAGGATTTGCATGGAGCGGTAAGTTGCCTTAGCTTTTCGTATGATTCTGATTCTCAAGTAAGAGTAGTGTGACAAATGCTGGGCCAATAACGACCCCAAAAGTTGCTGGTTTCCCACTGGCGCCCAACCCTATTACCGCTGCAGCACTCGTAAATGTGCTTGTACGATCGATGGCGCCAAGAGTCGTGAGCATGGCGGAGCGCCTGACCTCTTCGTTGAGAAGACTTTTTCCCAGGCGGTCCTGGTGAAGCGGGCTAGGGAGTTTGTCAAGGGGAAACGTAAGGAGGTTGCTGCTGGGAGAGCAGCCCAGATTAGCAAGTCCTCCTTGGCGCTGCCGACGCGCCAAGGAGATGAATCGGAATTGGTCAGAAAGCGCAGCGCTGGCGAGCACCAGGAAAAACGCAAGGCCTCCTCCCCAAGCAAGGGCAAGGCTAAGGCCAAGCGCGTACACATGGAGTTGCCCCCCTCCTCTCCAACTGCTGAGGATATGGAGATGAGGGAACTTGGAGAAGCCCTTGCTGCCAGCCGCCTACCCCCCGTTAGCGGTGAGGCTGGTCTCAGCCACTTACTGTCCCCCCTTGCCTTGCCTGAAAACGCGTCAACTGATGCTTCGACTACTGGCGCCCAAGGAGATGAAGGTGACGTTGTAATGGGAGAGCCCACTAGCGCGCAGGAGTTAGCCGGAGAGGAGGAGACATGGGAAGGGCCACCGAGTCGCAAGGAGGTAGAGGGCGGCAATGAGGATGCTGAGGGGGAAATGGAGGAGACTTTGTGGGACGTCCCTGGTGAGTCCCAGGAGTTGCCGATGTTGGAGCCTGCCGCCCCCTGGGTAAGTGAGGGCGACTTAGCAACACAGCACTGGACGAGCTCGAGTGGGCCTTCATTGTGGACCCCCCAGCCTCAGCCAAGAGTTGCTGGCAACTCTTACGAGTGGCTGGGGGAAGACTTGGTCTATCCTATGGTGGCCCTTTACCCTTCCCAGGTGATAGAGCGGATGGCGGTGCATGTGGCAAGCATGCAAGTGATACTAGGTCGTGAGCACGAACGAGCCCGGGAGCAAATTATAGCTTCACGACTTTGGTATTCCAACTTGACCAGGAGTATGGATACCTTGCAGGAGTATCAAGCCGACTGCAACGAGGCTCTGGAGTGGCAAACCCTCAACCATGTGCAAGTTGGCGACCTCTTGCCGCTCGACGACTCCTTGTCGCTTATGGAAGATGAAGACTGACAGACCTCAGGGTAGATAGGCCGTTTGTACATAGACTTTTGTTTGTTACCGTACGCGTGTATACATCTCTTGCCGCCTTCTTGCTGAGTGGAAGGATAAGTCCCACAATCTGAGTTAGCGCAGCAGCAGAGAGCAAAGAAAGTAAAGCAAAGAGAAAGCAAGTGGAAAGTATTCTAAGGGAGGTTTTAGCAAGAGGAGTAGTAGGTGTGGGATTTAGACAAATTTTTGAGGAAAAAGGGAAACACTCAGTAAATCATCATAGCAAAAAACCCTTGGCGAGAGTTGCGCAATGCGCTAAGCGTTGGCAACATGCTAGCGCTGCGACTTGACTATGTAAGGAATTGTCTGTTGGATATAGTACAGTAAGTATCGGCAAGAAAGATAAGTAAGGTAAGTAATAGAAAAAGAGAGCTTATCAATATAGTCTTTTCTAATCATTTTCTTTTCCTTCTATCAGAGTCAGCAAATCATCATCATCTAATAAGTCAGTTTCTTCAATTTCCCTAAGCTTGGTGGTGTCGATATCTAACACTTCCAACGGCAAGTCAATCTGTTCCCTGGCAAGATACGGTAACAGGCAAAAGGCGGCAACAGGTTGATGTAGTACTGAACCATCTAATTCACAGAGCACGTAAGCGCCTCCACAGTTATGAGAGATAACTACCAAAGGTCCCAAATAGCATAGGCGCATTTTCTTGTTGTATGAGGTTTCAATTTTGGAATTGCGCATAAATACTAGCGCTCCTCTTGGGAAGTTGTAATCCTTGATAGTGGCGCTATGCTCGGTCTTGAATCGCAAGGCTGCTTGGCAACGGGCGCTAAAGACCACCTCGTGGAGTCGCTCTAAATCTTCTTTTCTTTGTTGGAGGTCAATAGCTTGTCTGGCGATCAGATCGGTAGTCGCTAAGATGCTGTTAGGTGCTGGCTGAAGGTAGGTCGCTTCTATAATGTCAGCAGAGAGTAACGGATGGGTGCCAGTAGCTGCGTAATAGGGAGAACAACCCATGCGCTTACGAATGGTAACTCTTTCCGACCAAAATACTGAATATGTTGCCTCACTCCAACGAGACTCGTCACCATCGACTGCCTTGAAGAGCGCTTGCCAAACGTCAAAGTGTGGTCTCTCTACCAGGCCATTGGCGCGCTTGTTGTAGCCAGATACTCGAATATGATGAATGTTGTATTTCTTGGCGAGATAGGTTAGCGCTTTGATAATTGGTGCACCGTTATCCATGACGATTTCTCTTAGCGCTTCCCAACGGCAAATGACGTCCTCAAATAACCACTTGGCGACCGCCTCCATATTTTCTCTTTGAAGCATTCGAAATTCAGGCCAGTGGATTAGCAAGCACCGACCTTGAATAATGTACTTGTAGCAACCGGATTTGGGCATGTGCATGGTATTGATGTAGATTTTGCTGAAGAGGGGAGCTGGCGTTGCAACGGTTGGCAGGATAAGCACCTGGTGTGTTTGTTGAATTTGACAAAGGTGGCAAGTCCTAATGTACCAGGCAATGTTGGCACTAGCATGTGGCCACCAGAATCGTTCTAACAGAGAAGCTCGGGTAGCGTACAGACCTCTATGTCCTAGTTCGTCATGCATGGCGCGCAGGACTCGTAAGCGACTTTCTGGCTTGGTGATCAGCTTGTGAGCACCATCTCGATTCTGTCGCCAAAGGCGGTTGTCAGTAAAGAAGAAACGGGTAGCATATCAGATAAAGGTCACATATTGTTCATCGATAAGGCCTGCAGGTCGCTTAAGGTCTTGTATCCATTGTTCAACTATTAACAGACGACTGTCTTCCGCCTTTGCCTTGGCGGATCGGGGAACGGCATTGTAGGTCAGGTTTCTGCTGTCTTCTCTTAGCGGATGGGGTTCTTGTATGACTTTTACTGGAGGCAAGTTTTGGCCTTGGATGCTTGCCGTGTAGAATGTAAGGGGTGCGCTAAAGATCTTGGGTTGGTAAGGGACAATGGGATGTAAAAGGATACTGGTAGGCTGTTGCCGTCGTAATAAGGGAATTGGCTGTTGTATGAGGTGCACAAAACTATGTAATCGGTCGATCCAGTCCTCGAAATCTCTATCAGCCTGTGGGTCCACTGCTGGGTCGCCTAGAGAGTCCATCTGGTCCGTGGAAAGAGCTCTTGACGTGTACCAACTCAAAGTGAAACATGAGGATAGCAACTACCCACCAGTTCATACTAGCAGATGGCTGGATATCGGGATTCTGCAGCATGCCTTTGATGTACCTAGCGTCGACTTCAACAATTAAGTTCTGCATGCCAATCAGATACATCTTTAGCAACCGGAAGGCTTTGAAGAGTCCATAGAGCTCTAGCTTAGGCTGACTGTAGCAAGATTCCCGGTCGTTTAGCATGATAGATCCAAAGCGGTTGTAGCGTCGCTGTTTCCAATTATCGCTAAGACACTGACACAAGAAGTAGCCAACGGCAATGTACAAGGTATCCACCACCAAGATAACAGGGTCGGCAGAGCTATAGTCGATGGGGACTAGGGGCTTGGCGTCTTGTAAGGCTTTTACTAAGTCTCGTTGTGCAGTGACTGTAACGGAGTCATCTGTGTTCTTAGCGTCAACAACGCTATAATCATTTAGTAGAGTATTACATAAGACAACATCTTGTTTTCACTCTAAGTACTAGTCAATCCGATACTGCGGTCTGATTTAGCACTTGTGTGATACACACAAGATAGTTCTAACCCGTAACTCCAGTTACATTTTTTTAAATCTTCTGCTATCGGCTTTCGACTCTAGGCTTGTTACCGACTAGGCAACTATCATCAAAACCTCTCGATTCTCTGTTGGCATCACGTTGAAAACGTGCTTCCATGACTGGCTCTCTTGATCTGGATCCTCCGTTTCCAGCTGCGGACGCAGGTGACTTACCTGTGCTTCAAGCTGTGAAGACGCAATCTGTGTCAGCATACCAACCTCCGCCAAAGTGGGACGAAAAGATTCCTCACGATGTCAGCGCAAGCTTTGGAATGCCTGGTGGGCTATCCATATCACAGATGATGTCCATTGTACGACCTGGTGGTAAACCAGGAGAGAGATCCACGGTCTCAGGAGTGTCGCTGCCAGCGAGCCAAATGCCTTCATTGATGTATCCGGTATTGCCCGAGAGCTCGTCAGCTCATTCTGAGGGTCAATCGGATATTACCCAGTACTCGGAAATGGTACAAGGCAGCGCGTTTGCGCATAGTACCCCCTTCTGGACTGCACCTACTGAACGGCTTTTGGAATATGTGGCCGATGTGGCTACTGAACCGGGACCGTCGTCATCAACGACACAAGGACAGGTGCAAGGGCCAGCAATAGTGGTCAGTAGGGAGGACGACAATGTCGTAAGGTTGGAAAAGGCGTCAACAGTGCCTGGAATTCCAGAGTTGCACAGACGGGCCGGCAAACAGCTGCAAGTGAGGCATGACGGCCTCAGGAGAGTTATGGACTTAGACTCCGAGCTGGAATCCTCAGATGATGAGGAAAGCAAAAGGTCGCATTCGACCTTGTCTATCCAGCTACAGCTAGTATTGGACCGATATCCGGCGGTCGCAAAGGAATCGACGCGAAAGCGTCTTCAGCTTTATGTAGTGAAGCACTTACAGTTGCTAGCTGCTAGGAGCCACAATGTACCCCGTGCAGATTCGAATGAATATATCAAATTGTTTGTGTGCATTTTCAAACTCAAAGTAGTGGAATACCTTAAGCGCAAAGCTGCGCGAGGGTCAGTAGTCTCAACAGCTACTCCAGCCGACTCAGTAGAATGTGAGATGAGTGTGTGCAGACGAGCGCCATTAATCGCGGACGCAATGGAATTGCTCAATGCACCTCGTCAGGCTAATGAGTCTCAGCAAGACTACGTTCGGTGTCAGAACGCTGCAAACCGTCAACGCATTGTTAGCGGAGTGCCTCAGCAGGCATTGTCTGAGGTGGAGACTGTAACAACGACTCCGGCAGAGCCAGAGGCACTACTTGCAGTGCAGGAGGTTAAGACACCTCATAAGCAAGTTACAATCAAGGAGGAGGTGGATGAAGTCCACATTCTTGATGAGCGAACGCGACCACGACGCATAGTGCAACGCGTCCACCTAGTGGACAACTGGAATGAACGCGTCAATTACCAGAGAATACACAACCAGGACTTGCGCAATCATGGTGAGTCGTTAATTGACAACCAAGGGGGGGTCTTTGAAGGGCGTGAGGGTGTAATGCCTGTTGATATGCGGCGACAATTTGCGGCTCGGACGGCTGAACCAGACAGAGGTTCGGGTGGTAGTGATGATAGTAGTAGTCACTACGAACGGGGGGAGCCAAGTCGTCGCAATAACGACAGTGGAGTGAAGGTCGTGATCGCAAAAATAACGATCGAGACGATAATAATCGTCGTAATAGTGGCAGGCTGGTGGAGCACCAGCGGAGCCACAAGTAGGGCAACAGCCCACCCCACAGCCAGAACGAATGGCCAATGAACACCTGTTTCGCAGTCCTTGAGCATTTTTGATGCCCGCACCTCATGAATTGCGTGAAACTACGCCAGGAATGAATGAAGTGGTCAGGATCCATATGGATCATATGCATGACCGCCTCACTCGTCTGGTGGATGACTCCCTTGGAGTCAGATTTAAGTTTCCTGCTGGGGTAAGTCCCCGTAAATCTGATGGTAAGCATATATGTGCATATGCTGGAGAGCATAGGTTCTCCCAGTTGGAGGACTGGGCCATGGACGTCTGCTACCACCTCGCAGCCTGCTGCTATGGTGGAGACAACATGGACCAGGAGAGGATATTCGTGCTACATGAATTTATGGAGGGAGAGGCTCGGAATTGGTTCCGTTGCCATGTCCTCCACATTAATCGTGACAAACCACATTGGACGTTTAAAGAAGTCCTGATAGGACTGTATAATTGCTTTGTCAACGCTGCAATGATGCAGGAAGCTCAGGATGCCTTTAGAAAGGCAGTGTATGATGCTAAGACTGGCATCCAGACATTTTATGATGACCTGGTGGGTCATGCACAGAATATGGCCGTCTATCCAGACGAATACACTATACGCGAGACATTCCTGGATGGAATACCCGCAGACATGAGGAGAGCGTTGATACGCGACGACAATTTGTCTCCGGAGGTCAATACTGTGACCGAATTCTTGGCGTATGCCATCCATTATGAGCAGTCGACATGGACGGCGAACCATTATGAGCAGCGGAGTTCCCGCCGAGGAACTGTGAACCGTCAGGCAGTGAAGGTGGAAACCTTCCTGGCCAAATGGACGGAGATGGAGAACAATCGCAATCCACAATTTGTTGTTCGCAAGACAATTCCTGGGGGCCAATGGCCTCAATCAAAGCCTGCTGGACAATTGCCAGCGAAGGATAGCCAACCCTTTTCGGGTCAGAATCAAGTCGCACCAAGAGGAGTAGTGGCGCCTGCAGCGCGTATAATGGGCAAACCCGCTGGGGTTCTAGAAGCGGCCCAGAGAAGGCCTGCAGGGGATCCCTCAGCGTGCTACAATTGTGGCAGGAGCGGACATTTCGCTAAGGAATGCCCTGCCCCTCCTAAGGCACATATCCGAGCGGCCCATACGGCTGTGGCACCAAGTGATGTTGTCAGTGACGACGAAGACGATGAGGTCGTTGACAACATGGAGGAGGAGCCGCAAGTAGAGGCTGACGGGTCAGAAGTGGATGACGCTGAGAGCGTCCAGATTGATGGCGACAAATATGTCGCAGTGGACGTGTATGACAGCGACTATTATGCTCGTGAAGACGAGGAAGAACATCTGTTTGCACTGACTGAGTGCCGTGGAGATCAGCGCGTCCGAATGCGACGTGTAACCCTGCAGAAGGCAACTAATAAGTTGCACAGGCCATGCTATACTCCCAAGGAGAAGGAGTGCCTGGTCACGTATGTTAATGTCAATGGACATCCAGCATGGACATTGTGGGACTCGGGGAGTACCACTATGGGCATTACGCTCCAGTTTGCTCACATCAACGCAATTCGCGTTCATGAACTGGAGGAGCCATTGATGCTCCAACTGGGACTGTCAGGAGTCGTGCTATGGTACAGTTTGGCGTGGAAGTGAGAATGAAGACGGCAGGGACGTCGACGAAGGAATATGTGGATATAGTGAATTTTAATCACTACGACATGATTATCGGTACGCCGTTCATGCGTAAGAACAAGGTGTCGCTGGATTTTGTGAACAACATGGTTGTTGTGAATGGTACGCCTTTGAAGGCGGAGAAAGTTGTGTTAAACGACACAGATGGTCGGTTGAGGTGCTATTGCACAACTGAAAAGCGGCATGATGAACGCAACTGACTAGATGGTTGCAGGAGAGCGACTGTACAGGAGGTGGAGAACGAACAGGTCCCACTGAAAAGCCTGCTGGCAGACTTGCCGGCTATACTGATGTCTGAGGAAGAGTTTCAAGGAACTCTGAAGAAGGGGAAGCACTCGGATGTGACTGGGTGTACCAATGGAAAGCCTAAACAGGCTCTACAGTGCAAGTGTCACAACCCCTCCCCTCCGGGCCCACCCCGGGACACCCCCGGAACACCCTCCGGGACCCTCCCTCCGACCCCACAGGACACGCCCCGCCATCACGACCACCGACACCGCCATCACGCCCATCAAGGACCGCCATCAGCCGCCACCAGCCCCGATCAACGATCGGATCATGCGACTCGTTCCCGGCCATCGCGCATCACGCATCACAGCTCCATCCACGCCAATTGATCGTGCGATCCCGGTATGCAGCCCCTGCCGCTACTCAATGACCCCTGGAACCCATCCCAGACATCCCGGAACCCCAAGACCCGGCCCCGTAGTACTTATAGCGTAGCTCCCTGTTGTATTCGCCAGTCTTGATATTACTTTGGTTATTGCATGCCCTTTTGCTTGACTGGTACGCCTGGATTGGTACGCTTCGACTGGCACGCCTAAGTATTTGCGTGCTCTAAGTTTTGGTACGCACTTCGCGACTCTTGATTTACTAACTTGGTCTCGCCTTAGAACCTCCGGTTCACGACTCGACCCCCTCTAACCTCAGTTACCTCCAACCCAAAACCCCCGGACTCTAGTCCCCTATCCCGGGATTACCCCTGTCCTTGTCTTGAACCCCGGAGTCCTAGCCCCGGAATTCCAGACACCCGAGTA
>QGOA01000979.1:4710-27481 GCA_003313075.1 Termitomyces sp. MG16
TAGGACTCCGGGGTTCAAGACGTGGACAGGGGGATCCTGGGAGAGGGGACTTAGTCTGGGGGTTTTTGGGTGGTGGGTAACTGGGGAGTTCGGGTGGGGGTCGAGTCGTGAACCGGAGGTTCTAAGACGAGACCAAGTTAGTAAGTTAAAGTCGCAAAGTGCTTACCAGTCTTAGAGCACGCAATTATCCAAGCATGCCAGTCAATGCATACCAGTCAAATAGAGGGCACGCAACAATCCAGGTAATGCAATGTAATATTAAGACTAGCGAATACAGCGGAGAACTATACTATAAGTACTACGGGATCATGTCTCGGGGATCCGGGGTGTCTGGAATGAGTTCTGAGGGCCATTGAGTAGCGGTCAGGGACTGTATACTGGGATCGTGCGTGTGGGGATGCGCAATCAATTGGTGCAGAGGGAGTTGTGATGCATGGTGCGTGATGCGTGATGGCCGGATGTGAGCCACGTGATCCGATTGTTGATGGCGGTTGATCCCGGGGTCCGTGATGCAGGGGTCCCGGGGGGGCTGGCTAATGGCGATCGTTGGCGGCTGATGGCAGTTGTTGATGCGTGTAATGGCGGGGTGCATTGTGGGATTGACGAAAGAGGTTCCCAGATAGGGCTCCGGGGGTGTCCCGGAGAGGTTCCGGGGGGGAGGGGTCGTGACACTGACAGACTCCTCGCTTGTCTTCCAGTAGTCGCCTCTTCCGTGGCCCCTCTGAAGGAGGGTGGTCTTCCCCCAGGCAAATCTTACCCGGGCCTCTCCTCATCACCGGTCCTTGACTTGCTCCCATCTCCCAGGTTGTTTATGTAAGGCAGTCTTCTCTTCTGCATAGCGCCACAGGACTGACAGATTTTTGATTTTTGATTTCAAATGTCGTAGTTATATGAATTGTATTGTGTTGTCCCCCCCTCGTGATAGTTTGGCGCATGTAAAAATTCCTAAGTCCCCACGACCCTGAAAGTAGCTTGAAGTATTTATGGTTTCTGGCTTCCAGAAACTTATCAGTATCACCACATGTCGGTACCTTTCTCCCTTATTATGAATCCTGCGCATCCCCCACGTCCCGCCATTCTTGGCCGTATTGAGTCTTTTCTAGCGCAAGTCCCTGACGGCGGCTTCCCCCACTGTAACGGCAATCTCATGACACTTGTGCGTCGTTATACCATCTTGTTGGCGGCGGCCGATGAGTGGATGATAGAGGGTGAAGCGCCCATAAATGCAGTAAGCCCCCCTCTTTTGCGTATTGTCGAGGGTTATTACTTAGTCCGCTAGTCTCCCATCTCTCCTTCTTCCTCCTGTTTGAAGCAACGCCTAGAGGAGAGCGGTAAACTAGTTAGTCCTTTCAACCTTTTCTCCCTCCACATGTCCATTGATCCTTTTTGCTCTGAAGGAGCTCACTTGGCTTCTCTTACCTGCCCTTATCACTGCCGAGGTTCGAAGGGCCACGCTGGCGTGCACTATCATCTCTTTTTCACCCCTAGTGCCTGACCTTGGGCCAGATCCATCCTCTCCTGATTCTTCTACGGCCCCTCCATCCTTCCAGACTTTCCCTCCTGAGTCTCCACCATGCGCTCCACCTGTGCCTCCCCGTCCTCAAGAACTACCTCGTGTGCCCCTGTCCAGGCGGCAGGGTCAATTCTTCCAGCCAGCCTTGTAGGGAATCGTAGGCCTGTTTTGGATGTACTTGTAGTGTATTTGTAGCATTGTTAGTCCTTCTCAATGACATCGAATTATGGCTTTTTGGTCCCTTGAGTGCACGGCCACACTTCACTAGAGGCGCTAGCGGTTAGCGCCTATCCTCTTGTCCCTATTTACTGCTCGGCGTTGTCATCAGAAGTGGTCTCGTCATTGTCCACTAGCTCAGTTTCTTCAAGTTCTCGTAGTTTAGCTGTGTCAATGTCCAGCACCGACAAAGGTAATGAAATGTGTTCACGTGCTAGGTAGGGAATAAGCCAAAACGCCGCTACCGGTCGATGTAAAACTGAGCCGTCCAACTCGCAGAGTACATAGGCGCCTCCCCTATTGTGGGAAACCACTATTAGGGGTCCCAGATACCAAGGTCGCATCTTTTTGTTATGGGTAACTTCGATCTTTGAGTTGCGCATTAGTACGAGAGCGCCAGAGGTGAAGTTGTAGTCTTGAATCGTGGCACTATGCTCGCTTTCAAACCGTAGCGCAGCTTGTTGTCTAGCCTGAAATACTACCTCGTGTAAGCGCTCAAGATCCTCCATGCGTTGTTGTAAGTCTATAGCGCGTCTAGCGATCATGTTGGTAGAGGATAGTATTGAGTTCAGTGGGGGTTGTAAGTACGTTGCTTCCACCACGTCTGCAGGTAGCAAGGGGTGGGTGCCAGTCACCGCATAGTAGGGAGAGCAGCCCATCCTCTTTCGTACGGTAACCCGCTCCGACCAGAAGACCGAATAAGTCGCCTCGCTCCAGCGACTTTTGTCACCATCGACCGCCTTGAATAGCGCCTGTCGAACATTGAAATGAGGCCTTTCTACGATTCCATTGGCGCATTTATTGTATCCTGAGACTCAGATGTGTTGTATGTTGTATTTCTTGGCAAGATAAGTGAGCGCCTTGACTATTGGCGCTCCGTTGTCTGTGACGATCTCGTGAAGGGCTCCCCATTGGCAGATAACATCCTCAAAGAGCCACTTAGCTATAGCGTCTGTATTTTCTTGCTGGAGCTTACAAAACTCCGGCCAATGTATCAAGGAACACCTTCCTTGAATGATATACTTGTAGCGCCCTGACTTGGGCATGTGCATGGTGTTGATATATATTTTTCCAAATAACGGCGCTGGAGTCGCTACTGTTGGGGGAATCAGGACCTGACGTGTCTGCTGGATTTGACAGAGATGACAAGTGCGAATATACCACGCAATATCAGCGCTAACTTGCGGCTACCAAAAGCGCTCCAAAAGGTTCGTCCTTGTCGCGTAGAGTCCTCGGTGTCCCAAGTCATCATGCATAGCGCGTAGAATCCTAACTCGATTATCTGGTTTAATTACTAGCTTATGGGCGCCATCTCTATTTCGTCGCCAAAGTCGGTCTTCCACTATAAAGAAAGTCGTCGCATATCGAATGAAGGTGGCATATTCCGTATCCGTAAGGTCTGATGGTCGTCGCAAATCCTGTAGCCACTTCCTAACCTGGTCAACTTGCTGATCTTCTGACTTAGCTTTGGCGCTTTGAGGTACCGCTGAATATGGCAGGTTCTGACTGTCTTCTTACAAGGGTCTTGGTTCCTCGACTATCTTTAGATTGTTAGACGGCTTAGCGACGTTATAGATACTGGCCGTGTAAAAAGTTGATGATGCCTGATATGGTCGGGGCTGGTACGAAACAATAGGGTAAAGCCAAGTTAAAACTGGCTGGTCTTTGCAAAGCACCAGAATAGGCAACTGAATGATATGCATGAAACCATGCAATCGATCAATCCAGTCGTCAAATACGTTGTTGTTGCTATTGTCTAGCGCTTCATCCTCCGGTTGTTTGGGTCGCCTAGATAATCCGTCCGGCCCATGGAACGCACTTCTGACATGTACTAACTCGAAGTGAAACATTAATATCGCTACTACCCAGCGGTTCATACTGGCCGAAGGTTGAATATCAGGGTTGTCAAGCATTCCTTTGATGTATCGTGCGTCGACCTTGACAATCAGATTTTGTACCCCAATGAGGTACATGTGCAGCGACTGAAACGATCAAAACAAGCCATATAACTCTAGCTTGGGCTGACTGTAGCGCGATTCTCGGTCGTTAAGGGTAATCAATCTGAAGCAATTGTAGCACCTGATTTTCCGGTTTGCGCCATCACACTGGCATAAAAAGAAGCCAACGGCGATATATAAAGTGTCAACGGCAAGTATAACGGAATTGGCGGTAGTATAGTCAATGGGCACCAATGGTTTCGCTTCCTGTAGCGCCTTTACTAAGTCCTTCTGGGCATTGATTTGATCGGGTCCGAATTTGAAGGGGACCCCTGAACAGGTTAGGTGATTAAGGGCATTTGCGCGATGTGAAAAATGGTGTATAAACATGCGCAGCACCCCTACAGTGCCCAAGAACGCATGAACTTCCAAGAGGTTATGACAGACCCCCCATTTCTCCAGCAGCACTAATCGGCTCTCCTCTGGAATCCTGCCTTCTGGTGTGCAAACGTGCCCCAAAATTTTAAACTGCGGCGCACAAAGAACGAGTTTGTGCCCTGAAAACGTCCTGCCACAATACTTCATGCGCTGAAGTACTTGGTTAACCAGTTGAAAGAAGTCCCATAGCGCCATACAGATATTAGGATTTTCTGGGTGTACTGCGGGCCTGCCATCCACCAGGCGCCAATGCTTTGGGCCTTTAACTCCTACGTCGTCTATGAAGCTGAGCACATGGTGGGGTATTTCGGGCTGTAGGATAAACGTAATATTGTCGTGAAAGATAGGTACCGAGTTTGTCCATCCCATAGGAAGTGTGACTAGTCTTAGCACTCCAAATGGCGTTTGAAATGTCGTTAAGTTGCAAGAGGAAGGATGGATTAAGCGCTCGTCATAGCCAACGTACAAATCCAGGGTAGCACCACATATTCTCCCCACGAAAAATTCAGCGATGTGATCGGGAAATGGCGGTACCCCTGAATGACAAATTGTGACTTTGTTTAGCGGTTCTAGGCTGTGGACTATACGTAGCTTCCCGTTTTTCTTTAGTACGCAAAACCATCTCGAGCAGTAGGCCAAATTAGAAGGCTCGTATACACCTGCCGCTATCTTGGAGCGAATAATTTGGCAGACCTTGGCTTCGATGCCTGGGGGTATAGGTCAGTTATGCTCAGTCCAGGGTACGTGCAGTATTGTCAGTATAACCACTGGTGGAAAGAAGTCAGTTCTAAGTTTACCACGCTCTGAGTCCTCCCATGCGAAAGCCTCATTTTGTTTTTGCATGATGTCGACTAATACGTCCATTTCCTCCGTTGAGAGAAAGCCGGTATTGTGGGCGCTAAGAAATAGCACCTTTTGTTCCTCTGTAAGTCGTCCTGTTGGTTCGAAGGGTGGTGGATTTGGGTCGAGTTTTGGCAGGGTAGCCAAAGGGTCGCCTATTATTTTTCTTTCAATGCAAAATTCCTCGGGTACGGCGCTTGCTACCGGTTTCGTTTTAAGCGCTACGGGTTTATATTTCTTCTTGACTTGAACCCCTTTGCGCTTAGAGGTACTATTGTTAGCAAACATATTATAAATAGAGTCATGGTTTCTAGCAAAACCTGATATCAAAGATTCTTTAGAGTTGGGAGTAGAAACAAAATAAGTGTCTGTTGAAAGGTTTTCAGTAATATCTGATGCAGTGAGGTATAAGTAGGATAACGCTTTGCTAGTAAGCGACGAAGAAGAATTCAAGATTTCATGGGCTAAAGGGGTATGTGATATAAAGTTTACTTGCCCAGTCCGATGGTTATAGTCCAAGATAAGCGCTTCATCTCCATGATCCTCATCACTCATCTCCTTGATGGCGCCGGAAAACACTCACAAGGGTTGTCGCTAACATAAGGTCGCTTTCTCAGTCCTGGCTTCTGGAATTTCCCCCAGGGAAACGTCGGTACCGTTCTCCTGACGCCTGAATTAGGGTCGCTAATAGTTAGCATTGTTTTGTCTTCAGATGTTGTCTTGACTACCGATCGTGCTAAGACGTCGAAGGGCCTTCCTAATAATAAGTCATACGCAGGCAATCTAAGAATGTGGATTTGAAGGTAAAACGTAAGATCGCCAACAGCACATGGCACATTACAGGCCATTTTCAAGGATCGATCAATAGTGCCGTTAGCGCTTTGCATATTAAGAATGATGGTCGGGTCGTAAATGATGCCAAGCTTGTTAGCGACGTCGGCAGCCATTGAAATAATCTGTGATCCGCTGTCCACGATAGACTCTATCTCGCTTTTTCCATCAACTGTCAACATAATTGAGCAAATCACGTGAGAGTCTTGGGCTACAGTAAGGACAGCAGGATCGTCGCTAAATCTTAGCGACTTAAGGTAGGTTTTGACTGGGTCAATCAATGTAGCTTCTTTGGGTGGCTTGGCTTCTTCTTTGATTTCCGGTGCTACCGGCTCTGTTATGTACGCAAATCCAGGTAGTGCGTCGTCGCATTCGTCCACCACCGTTACATTGTTAGCTACGTTTTGTTGAGGGGTAACCGCTGTACGCATCTGATTCCTGACGTCTGGCGCCACACTGCATAGCTCCCCTACCGACATCATGACTTGACTTTTCATAATGCAATCAAATACTTGCTTGGATTTTTCTATGTCGTAGATTGGTGCTGTTGGTCGGTAGCCTCCTGCTGGCTTGTCTGGCACCCCAAAGTTTCAATTGACAGGTGGAGCGTAGTTACCGGCAAGTCCTGAATACAGGTGTAGTGGCGGTTCTGTGCTAACTGGCGCTTTGGCAGTGTTGGGAGCGTTGATGACGCCCAAAGTTTTGGTCAGTAACAAATATAGTTTTAGTGTTACCGTACCAATTTGCTTGCGTTGGGCGCGCTATAAGTGATGTGAGGAGTCCTGGGCCGGTCCCAGAGAACGCGTCTATGAAAATGAGGAAGAGTTGGTAAGGGGGTCGGTAAGTGTAAAGCGCTAAGGTAAAGTGCCTATGAAGAGAGCGGTAAGCAAACACGGCAATGGCAACGGCAAGAACACAGTAAGCTTAGCAATGTCAGGCGCCAAATCGAGGCGCTAAGCGGTGTCAGACGCCAAGGTCAAACGCCAAGCTGTCCATCAGTTTTTGATAGATCCATGGCCGTACTATTGAGGTTGCCCGTCACTAAGTTCCCAGGGTTACGTTGGTGCCATTCATCAATTTGTCCCTGGAAAGTTCGGTGCTCAGGATATAGAGGGATGTTAGCGCCAGAGGGTAGGACTATTTTACCGTTGGCGCCTCAGCGTGCTCTTCCTTGGTGTAGATATTGTTTGAGGATAGCGCAGCGACCGCAAGTCATTGTATGTCCTGCCTCACCACAGAAGTGACAAGGGCTGGGTTGCATATTACCTCGGGGCACGCTAAGGCTGGACAAGATCAGCGTTTCTAGCTTGCTCATGACATTTGTGACAGCCGTGTTGACTGCGTTTTCTAGATCCTCTTTCTTGACAAAGCCTCCCTGGTTGTTAGCTGCGCTAGGTGCTGGCGCCACAACGGGTGGTGCCTTTTCTCCATTATCAGCGCTAAAAGGTCGCTGGAAAGGGATGCCAGTATCCGTGCCTTTCAGTATCCATTTACCCACATCAAAGACATCCTCAATATCGTAGGGTTCCTCGAGATGGTGGTCGGACTTAAGAATCTCTAAGCGATGAGCTATACGAGTCCATAGTGATGTCGGAATGCCTTGTTGAAACAAGCGCTCTTCCTCGTTTCTGTAAAGTTTGCCATTCTGTACTAGCCACCGCGCTATCCGTTGGAAATCTCAATAATACATAGATAGCACGCCTAACGTATAAATGCCCGATGCAAAAGTATCCTGTACCAGTTTCTGGATCTCCAGGACTGTATAATGCATGGATTCTTCAGCGCCAGGGTATAGTTTAATGATTGCCTTTTTCCATTCCTCATAGGTAAATGGTTTTGGCACTGCGTCTTTTGTCAATTCTTGAAACTCGTCCAGTCCTGTCCAGGATTCCGCGGTATCGTAGGAAACGTATCTGGTGGCGTATTCTTTCATTTGTGTGTCGTCGGTGACTCAGCAGTCGCGTAGTAAATATTCCAATTCTTTGAAATACTGTGCTAGCTCGCAGGGCTTTGTTTTGTCCCATTTTGGCGACAAGAAGTGGTTCCTTGGTGGCATGCATGGGGTGTTTGCCTGCTCCATATTAGTTGGTGTCGATGTCGTAGTAGGAATAGGGGTGTTAGTAGTAGTTTTGCTTGGCATCGTCGTGGTTGGTACGGGCTCGGGTAGCTCAGAGTCGCTAGGTTCTGGCGATAGTGACCTAGACAGTTCTTCTAAAGGAGTAAGTGGTGTATGGTTTTCACCTGCTAAGTACTCGAACGGTCGGGAGAAAGGGAAGAAGCTTTCAGCCAAGCTATCTGGAGCGGCTTCAAGTTCCTGATCTAAAGTCTGCCTCGGTAGCGCGCCTGGTAAGTGTGGTGACTCAGTCAATGTTTGTTCAAACACGCTCTCCAATAGGAGGCGGCGCTGTCGCTGGGCTCGAGTTTCCGGCAGAATTCTGTCTTAATAGAACCCCTCACGGTGGGCTCCAAAATGATGACGCCAACTGTAGTTGGGTGCGCTGGACGTATATGCAGTACAACGCCGTCTCCAGCGCCTGGCATACGGGTTTGTGAGGAGTCCTGGCAGGGTCCCGGTATGCTCGAGCAGAGGTGATAGGGCGATGCGCTAGATGATAGCGCCTCAGGTGCTACTTAGCAAGTGGTAAGCGTCGTAGTTTAGGAGAAGTTATAGAGAATAAAACGAATAGCGCAGCGTAGTGTGCCCATAGGTGGCACCGTAAATGATGAGGACAAGATAGACAAAGCTAGCGCCAAACTTGGTGACAAAGTCAGGCAATGCTAGTGCAATTTGAATGCTAAGTGTAACTGGGTGCTCAAGAGGTTACGATTTGTTGATATATACATGGCAAGTAGCTAGTTTTTATACTATGCACTACGGTATTTCCAAAATAAGTCCATTGACAGTGCTACCAATTAGCGCCTCTCTTTGTGGCTGTAGCTAACGGCCACCTATCAACAGTGACCTGCAGCACATGGGTGATGGTGACCAACGGCGACTCTAAAACTACTTAGAAATGGTACGAGTTTGCTCACTTTTTGATGTAATTTAATTGGCCATGCCATCCCGGGGTATGGTCGGGGAATCCTCAACAGATGCCGTGAGCGCTAATTCCGGCGCTAAACATTGTACCATCTTTTGATAGATTTAAATGTCGGGTCTGCGTGTATCCTGTCTCGTCGTCATTGATTCCTTTAGACTTCTGATTGAAGTGCCTCGGTGATTGACAGCGCCAATTGCTAACTCCTTTCGGTATTGATCGGGGTTTGGTCAGAGTCATCTCCCGCCGTTGTGCTAGCGCTATGAGTTCTGAGCCTTCTTGGTCTTCAAAGTAACTGAGTGGAGTGCGCTGAGGGGCTGATACTGGTGATTGAGATGAATGGATAAGTCTTGCCATAGAGCGCCTGCGCTAGGGCTGCTCTGTACCCAAGGCTGGTTGCTAGAGTCTCTAGTGTGTCAAGTGTTGGTCGGCCTATAATGTCCCTTGATGCGCTCAGTCTGAGTAGAAGCCTATCATCGCGGTGTGCCAAGGTCGGATATTACCCATGTCTGATGCAACTGTGCCTTGAAATGGTCGTTTTTATTTTTGGAGCTGGCGATAGAGAAGAAGTCATCAACGTGTACGGCGGCAATGACAGTGCCTGTAGGCAACTTTCTGTAGTATATACAGGACTCACTCGCTAGACGCTTAAACCCCCATGAGATCATGCGATCATTAAGTGTCTGGTTCCATATTCTGCCGGCCTGTTTCATCCTGTAAAGTCCTCGCATCAGCTCACATACCCAGTCCTCTTTTTCCGGCTCCTCAAATCCTTCCAGCTGTTCCATGTACTGAACTTCATCGTCTGGGAGGACTCCATAAAGGAATGCGGTCTTCACGTTGATCTGGGTAGCATCCCACCCCTTGGTCGCTGCAATGTGTAGGAGAATCCGCCACAATTCCATGCATGCGGTCGGCGACGTTGTTTTATTGTAATCCTTACCATATACTTGTTTGTATCCTTTGAATACCAATCAAACTTTGTACCTGGTAGGTTTCCCATGTTCATCTCTTTTAATTTTGAAGATTGGGTGCCCCTTCCATACTTTGCATCCATTCAGAACTTCGGTGCATGGGATAAGTCGGTATACCTTCATGTCCTTTAAGGATTGTATTTCTTCCCTGTAGGCGTTGGTCCACTTCTGTGCGTCTGCCCCATTCTGCGTGTTCTTCCAGGTCTTCAGCTCCTCCTCAGTCTCGGCGGGAAGAGGTTTGAAGTCGCCTAGTTGCGAGATCACAGCCAGTATTTGATCTTGATCAATCTGTATGCTGTCATCTGTGGGTACGGGTGTCTGCTCACCATCAGCGGCTGCATCATTGATCGCAGGTTGTGTTTGCCTTTCTGCTCTCGCCTGTTTCACCCTTGCTTCACCTCCTCGCACCTCCTCCATCACCTTTTCAAGTCTGGTAGCTGGTCATTCTTGCCCTTGTGCAGCTTTCTTGGTCGGTTGGCGGGTGTGAGTTGATCTGCGTGGGAGGCTGTCTAGGGCAGGGATCGTTGGTGCATTGTGGTCTCGAGACATTTGTTCTGGTTGATGAGTGTTTTTAGTTGTTGTGCATGCTGGGCTGATCTCGTATCCTAGGTCATCGTTGTTTTCCTGGGGCGTCAATGATGCTGATTGCTCAATATCTTCGAGTGTAGGGGTAACAGTCTCTGCTGGCTCTAACAGACAAGGGAGGTGTGGTTCGAGTGACGTCAAATTTTCATGTCTCTCGATGAACCTCATGTGGTAGGACTGATATACCCTTTTATTTTTTCGATCCCAGCATTGATAAGTTTTTGAATTTAGACCATACCCTATAAGTGTGCATTCGACAGACCTTTGCTTGATTTTTGGATTGTGCGTTTGTATGAATACAAATGCGCAACAACAGATTTCTTGCATGTACTCGTAGCTTGGTTCGCGTCCAAACCATAGTTGGTATGGGGTCATGCCGTTGAGTGATTTGGTGGGGGTTCTCGCATGGAGGTGAGTGGCTGTGAGATAGAATTTGTCCCAGAGGAATTCTGGGCAGTTAGAATCAATCCTCATGCTCCTCGCTTTCTCCATCAGGGTTCTGTGTGCTCGTTCGACTTTACCAATGTGAGCAGACGTGTACGGGGCGCTGTGTTCACTCATTATTCCTCTAGTCTTCAACCATGCATCCATCTGGTTGCTGTGGAGTTCGCCATCGAAACCGGTGCGGTACTTTCCCACCTTCAGGCCTGTCTCACCTTCACAAGCCAATTTCCATGCTTTTAGTGCCACAAAAGCTTTGTCTTTTGTTTTGAGTGGGATGGACCAAACCATACTGCTATAATCATCCACGATATCTAGTACATAATGGTTCTCTGATCTAGATCGCACGTTCACCGGTCTCATCAGGTCTGCCCACACTATTTCAAGCTTCCGTTTTCCTCTACGCCCTTCTTTCCGCACCTTCGGTACCGGCGTCCTGGTCTGCTTGCCCAGGATGCAACTATTACACTTTGGTGATGAGGAAGAATGAGGGAAGGGCGCACCTTTGATCTTGCGATCGCGGGCTAGGCGGATGACGGCTTGGTAGTTAGCATGGCCAAGACGGCAATGCCAAGTCTCAATGCTGGCTTGGTGCGTGATGTAGGCAGTTTCCGCAGTGTCCAACAGGCTGACGGTATAGAGGCCTCTCTCTTTTATCAGGGGTCCTTTGGCGATGGTCAATTCCGCGGCGCAATCCACAATCAGTACTTCTTGGTTATTGAATCGGAGGTAGGCATTGTTATTGGATGCGATTTTGCTGACCGAGATGAGACGGACAGTAGATTTGGGGACGTACAGAGCTCCTTTGAGGGTAAGGAGTTTTCCTTCTGCTGACTTGAGGATGATGTTTCCGATCTCACATGCTGAGATCGAGGACCCTCCCACTCCTTTGATGGCTTTCAGGTTGATGGATTGGATAGAGCTGAAGTCTGACTTGAATGGGGAGATGTGGATAGTTGCCCCAGTATCTACAAAGAAAGGGTTTTCAGTGGTTGCAGATAGAACCACGTCCTCAGCCTGCTTGGGTGTTGTTGTGGGCGATTGTACAGTGTCAGTCTCCTCCTCCACGACGGTGGCCATCCATCCCTCCCATTTGACGTCGTCTGCCATAGCGGTTAAGGGCACGTCATCGGTGACAAGCCCCGCGAACCCTGCGGGAGTAGGATCTTTGCTCAGGGTCTGTAGCTTCCCCAAGTCGGTCTCCTCTATCAGGTACACTTTTCCTTTCGGGCCCGTGAGCTGAGTGTAGACTTTCATGCCAGATCCACTCTTGTTCCTATCGCCCTGGCTTGAGGCAGCCGTGCGTGCCACGTCACGTGCAGCGTGGAACCCCTCCTTCTCCATTGCTCCGCCGGCATGAGCGCAGTATGGAGCCTCATGGCCGCCACAGGGTCGGTTGTGAGTGGCGCACATTTTGCAACACTTTGCACCAGCCCCGTGATCGTGTCCTGGGAGGTTGGGTTTTGAAGAACAGTAGCGACCTTTCGCCATGGCTGCTAACACGGTGTCGGTGGAGAGGCCTGAGTTTGTGGATTTTTGTAACGGAGTCATCCGTGTTCCAAGCGTCAACGACGCTATAATCGTTTAATAGAGTATTACGTAAGATAACATCTTGTTTTCACTCTAAGTACTAGTCAATCCGATACTGCGGTCTGATTTAGCACTTGTGTGATACACACAAGATAGTTCTAACCCGTAACTCCGGTTACATTTTTTTAAATCTTCTGCTATCAGCTTTCAACTCTAGGCTTGTTACCAACTAGGCAACTATCATCAAAACCTCTTGATTCTCTGTTGGCATCACATTGAAAACGTGCTTCCATGACTGGCTCTCTTGATCCGGATCCTCCATTCCCAGCTGCAGACGCAGGTGACTTACCTGTGCTTCAAGCTGTAAAGACGCAATCTGCATCAGCATACCAACCTCCGCCAAAGCGGGATGAAAAGATTCCTCATGATGTCAGCGCGAGCTTCGGAATGCCTGGTGGGCTATCCGTATCACGGATGATGTCCATTGTACAACCTGGTGGTAAACCAGGAGAGAGATCCGCGGTCTCAGGAGTGTCGCTGCCAGCAAGCCAAATGCCTTCATTGATGTATCCGGTATTGCCCGAGAGCTCATCAGCTCATTCTGAGGGTCAACCGGATATTACCCAGTACTCAGAAATGGTACAAGGCAGCGCGTTTGTGCATATTACCCCCTTCCGGACTGCACCTACTGAACGGCTGTTGGAATATGCAGCCGATGCGGCTACTGAACTGGGACCGTCGTCATTGACGACACAAGGACAGGTGCAAGGGCCAGCAATAGTGGTCAGTAGGGAGGACGACAATGTCGTAAGGTTGGAAAAGGCGTCAACAGCGCCTGGAATTACAGAGTTGCACAGATGGGCCGGCAAACAGCCGCAAGTGAGGCATGACAGCCTCAGGAGAGTTATGGACTTAGAGTCTGAGCTGGAATCCTCAGATGATGAGGAAAGCAAAAGGTCGCATTCGACCTTGTCTATCCAGTTACAGCTAGTATTGGACCAATATCCGGCGGTCACGAAGGAATCAACGTGAAAGCGTCTTCAGCTTTATGTAGTAAAGCACTTACAGTTGCTGGCTGCTAGGAGCCACGATGTACCCCGTGCAGATTCGAATGAATATATCGAATTGTTTGTGCACATCTTCAAACTCGAAGTAGTGGAATACCTTAAGCGCAAAACGGCGCAAGGGTCAGCAGTCTCAATGGCTACTCCAGCCGACTCAGTAGAATGTGAGATGAGTGTGCGCAGACGAGCGCCATTAATCGCGGACGCGATGGAATTGCTCAATGTGCCTCATCAGGCTAATGAGTCTCAGCAAGACTACGTTCGGCGTCAGAACGCTGCAAACCATCAACGCATTGTTAGCGGAGTGCCTCAGCAGGCATTGTCTGAGGTGGAGACTGTGACGACAACTCCGGCAGAGCCAGAGGCACTACTTGCAGTGCAGGAGGTTAAGACACCTCGTAAGCAAGTTACAATCAAGGAGGAGGTGGACGAAGTCCACATTCTTGAGGAGCGAACGCGACCACGACGCATAGTGCGACGCGTCCACCTAGTGGACAACTGGAATAAACACGTCAATTACCAGAAAATACGCAACCAGGACTTGCGTGATCATGGTGAGTCGTTAATTGACGACCAAGGGGTAGTCTTTGAAGGGCGTGAGGGTGTAACGCCTGTTGATGATATGCGGCAACAATTCGCGGCTCAGACGGCTGAACCAGACAGAGGTTTGGGTGGTAGTGATGATAGTATTGATCACTACGAACAGGGGGAGCCAAGTCGTCGCAATAACAACGGTGGAGGTCATGATCGCAAAAATAACGATCGAGACAATAATAATCGTTGTAATAGTGGCAGGCAGGCTGGTGGAGCACCAGAAGAGCCACAAGTAGGGCGACAGCCCACCCCACGGCCAGAACAAACAGCCAATAAACACCTGTTTCGCAGTCCTCGGGCATTTTTGATGCCCGCACCTCATGAATTGTGTGAAACTACGCCGGGAATGAATGAAGCGGTTAGGATCCATATGGATCATATGCATGACCACCTCACTCATCTGGTGGATGACTCCCTTGGAGTCAGATTTAAGTTTCCTGCTGGGGTAAGTCCCCGTAAATCCGATGGTAAGCACATATGTGCGTATGCTGGAGGACATAGGTTCTCTCAACTGGAGGACTGGGCCATGGACGTGTGCTACCACCTCGCAGCCTGCTGCTATGGTGGAGACGACATGGACCAGGAGAGGATATTTGTGCTACACGAATTTATGGAGGGAGAGGCTCAGAATTGGTTCCGTTGCCATGTTCTCCACATTAATCGTGACAAATCACATTGGACATTTAAAGAAGTCCTGATAGGACTGTACAATCGTTTTGTCAATGCTGCTACGATGCAGGAAGCTCGTGATGCCTTTAGAAAGGCAGTGTATGACGCTAAGACTGGCGTCCAGACCTTTTATGATGATCTGGTGAGTCATGCACAGAATATGGCCATCTATCCAGATGAATACACTATACGCGAGACATTCCTGGACGGAATACCCGCAGACATGAGGAGAGCGTTGATACGCGACGACAATTTGTCTCCGGAGGTCAATACTGTGACCGAATTCTTGGCGTATGCCATCCGTTATGAGCAGTCAACACGGACGGCGAACCATTATGAGCAGCGGAGTTCCCACCAAGGAACTGTAAACCGTCAGGCAGTGAAGGTGGGAACCTTCCTGGCCAAACGGACGGAAATGGAGAACAATTGCAATCCACGATTTGTTGTTCGCAAGACAATTCCTGGAGGCCAACGGCCTCAATCAAAGCCTGCTGGACAATTGCCAGCAAAGGATAGCCGACCCTTTTTGGGTCAGAATCAAGTAGCACCGAGAGGAGTGGTGGTGCCTGCAGCGCGGATGACGGGCAAACCCGCTGGGGTTCCAGGAGCGGCCCAGAGAAGGCCTGCAGGGGATCCCTCAGCATGCTACAATTGTGGCAGGAGTGGACATTTCGCTAAGGAATTCCCTGCCCCTCCTAAGGCACACATCCGAGCAGCCCATACGGCTGCAGCACCGAGTGATGTTGTCAGTGACGATGAAGACGAAGAGGTCGTCGACGACATGGAGGAGGAGCCGCAAGTAGAGGGTGACGGGTTGGAAGTGGATGATGCCGAGAGCGTCCAGATTGATGGCGACGAATACGTCGCAGTGGACGTGTATGACAGCGACTATTATGCTCGTGAAGACGAGGAAGAACACCTGTTTGCACTGACTGCGCAAGTAGAGGGTGACAGGTTGGAAGTGGATGATGCCGAGAGCGTCCAGATTGATGGCGACGAATACGTCGCAGTGAACGTGTATGACAGCGACTATTATGCTCGTGAAGACGAGGAAGAACACCTGTTTGCACTGACTGAGTGCCGTGGAGATCAGCACGTCCAAATGAGACGTGTAACCCTGCAGAAGGCAACTAATAAGTTGCACAGGCCATGCTATACTCCCAAGGAGAAGGAGTGCCTGGTCACGTATGTTGATGTCAATGGACATCCGGCATGGACGTTGTGGGACTCGGGGAGTACCACTACGGGCATTACGCCCCAGTTTGCTCACGTCAACGTGATTCGTGTTCATGAACTGGAGGAGCCATTGATGCTCCAACTGGGGACCGTCGGGAGTCACGCTATGGTACAGTTCGGCGCGGAAGTGAGAATAAAGACGTCAGGGACGTCAACGAAGGAATATGTGGATATAGCGAATTTTGATCGCTACGACATGATTATTGGCACACCGTTCATGCGTAAAAACAAGGTGTCGCTGGATTTCGTGAACGACATGGTTGTTGTGAACGGTACGCCCTTGAAGGCAGAGAAAGTGGTGTTGAACAATACAGATGGTCGTTTGAGACGTTATCGCACGACTGAGAAGCGGCGTGATGAACGCAACTGACTAGATGGTCGCAGGAGAGCGACTGTACAGGAGGTGGAGGACAAACAGGCCCCACTGAAAAGCCTGCCGGCAGACTTGCCGGCTATACTGATGTCTGAGGAAGAGTTTCAAGGAACTCTGAAGAAGAGGAAGCACCCGGATGTGATTGGGTATACCAATGAAAAGCCTAAACAGGCTGTACAGTGCAAGAATGAGTGTGGTAGACACGTGGTGGAGTTGCTGGAATGCCAGCCGACTAGCTCTCAAGTGAAGGTTGAGGATCTCGTCAAGGACGAGGTGAATAGTACGATGGGAACTGTGGGTAGCACTAAGTCGCTAATGGATCGACCAGTGCCTTGGCCAGGAGTGCAATGGGCATATGACCCACGAATGCCACAGGAGTGGAATGAGTTGGTAGCATCAATGGTGACGCAGGCTATGGGAAGGGTGCAGGCAACCCAGACGGGAGAAGTGTACCGTCATGCATGAGAGGACGAGATTTCCGAAACATCGGATATTGTATTTGACGGACTCTCGCTGAAAGCAAGAAGCGTGCAGTCATTGGCGAATACGACAAGGAAACAATCGGTTGTAAGGTTGAATCCGGGAGATCTCACAGAGGAGCACGTACGTGCCTTACAGGAGCCATTTGAACCAAAGGTTCAACCGCGTATAGCACGCATAGCCAAAGAAAAAGGTAAGGCTGTGAGCCTTGCAGAGGAGGATATTCCTCAATTGCGCCAGCAATGGCAACTGGAGTTTGCTGATATTGTCAATGGAACAAAGGAAGAGCTTCCTCCGTGGCGGGAGGTTAATCATGAGATCAACCTCATTGACGATAACAAGCAGTACAAATATCATTTGCCTCGCTGCCCATGAGCACTACAGGATCAACTTCGTGAAAAGACAAATAGATACATAAATGCAAAGTGGTAGGAACCACAACCGGCGGTGCAAGCTGCACCATTACTTTGTATTCCCAAGAAGGATGGAATGTTAAGGACTGCATTGGATGCACGACAGCGCAATGATAATACAGTCAAGGATGTGACACCTCTTCCAGATCAGGAAGTAATACAAGAAGATGTCGCGACAGCAAAGTGTAGGTCGAAAATTGACCTCACAGACGCGTACGAACAGGTCTGCATACGCGAAGAGGATATACCAAAGACGCTGTTCTCGTCCCTGATGGGGACGTTTGTGAGTAACATCATGCAGATTGGTGATTGTAATGCACCGGCGACATTTCAGAGGTTAATGACCTCAATCTTCCAAGATGTAATCGGGAAGTTTATGCACGTCTATTTAGACGATATATTCATATTTTCTGACTCCATTGAGGAGCATGAGCAGCACCTACGAGTCGTATTTGAATGGCTACAGAAGGCCAGTCTCTATCTCAAATGGAAGAAGTGCGAGTTGTACGCAACAAGTATAGATTGTCTCGGTCACATCATTGACGAGAAGGGCATTCATCCGGATACAGATAAGCTCGACCAAATCTGAGAGTGGCGTACTCCACGCACATATAATGATATCCAACGATTTGTCGGACTGGTGAACTATATTGGCAACTTCTTGCCAGACATCACTGCATACACTGGGCCACTTATAGCCATGACCCAGAATGGGTTACCGTTTCATTGGAGACCACTGCATCAGCGGTGTTTTGAGATGATTAAGCGCATCTGCGCGAAAATGCCAGTCATCCAGCCAATTGACCCACGCATCGACGAGCCCATCTGGCTCATTTGCGATGCGTCAAAGACTGGGGTTGGGGGCCATGTTTGGCCAGGGTAAAACGTGGCAGACTTGCCAACCAGCGGGATTTATGTCCCGTAAATTCACTGCTGCTCAGCAGAATTATGCTGTGCACGAGTTAGAAACACTCGCAATCCTGGAAGCCCTCCTAAAATGGGAGGATAAACTGATGGGATATAAGATCCACATTATTACGGATCACAAAGCACTAGAGTTCTTCAAGACTCAGGTGCACCTGTCCCCACGACAACGTCGCTGGATTGATTACATGTCGCGATACCAGTTCGACATCACCTATGTAAAAGGTGAATTGAACAAAGTCACGGATTGCCTGTCTCGATACTTCAAGAGTGATACTCAAGATGACGTCCATGACGCGCATGACTATGTCCAGGCAGACAAACGTATTGACCCAGAGGGCGAGGATTTGCCTCTGCATCGATTCCATGAAATCAGGGAACATAGGGTCGAGTTACACGCCATGCAAGTGCAGGAAACACGTCGCAGTAAGCGACTGCACAAACAGCAAGAGACTCGTGATATCGAAGCCCAGGTGCTAGTGGATCATGAGGCCCCTCAGCCAAGTGAAGAGACAAGGCAAGGGGTGCCAACGGGAGGTACTGGTATGACTCTCCAGCAAGCGCTGGAGTCACAGGACCATACGCCTGCACCGGCCGACTTGGGCAATGCGCAATTCCGCACACGTATCCAGCAAGGATACAAGGATGATAATCTCTTTGTAGAGATTCTGAACAATATCCAAGCGCATCCGCGCTTCAGGGTGGAGCAGCAGCTTGTCTACCTTACCAGACTCACGGAGTCCAAAGTCATCTGCATTCCCCGGGAGAGGTCGTTGATTACAACTATCCTGGACCAGGCCCATAGAGTAGTGGGCTACTTCGGAACTCAGAAAACGCTGGACTATGTGCGACGCTGGTACTGGTGGCCGCAAATGGCCAAAGAGACGAGCCAATTCTGCTTGACATGCAAGCTATGTCAACAATCGAAAGTATTGACTTTGAAGCCACCGGGAAAGCTCCATTCGCTACCCATACCGGTCAAACCTTGGGATTTGATTGGGATGGACTTTATAGGTCCGTTCCCCGAGTCAAAAGGCTTTAACTACCTGTGGGTAGTGATCTGCAGAATGACCAGTATGGTCCACCTCATTCCGGTGAGAACCACCATGACCACGTCAGACTTGTCGTGGATCTATCTTAAGGAGATAGTATGCCTCCATGGACTGCCAAGTTCCATTGTAAGTGATCGAGACACTAAGTTCACTTCCAAATGGTGGAAGGAGTTGCACAAACTGCTGAGAGCAAAGTTGCTCATGTCAACGTTGTTTCATCTGCAAACAGATGGTCAAACTGAATGCGCAAATAGAAATATCGCGCAAATCTTGCGAGCGTTCGTACGTCCTGATCAGAAGGACTGGGTGGATCGATGTCCCCTCGTGGAATTCACGATAAACACGAGTATATCAGAAACTACCGGGTATTCACCCTTTGAACTCAACAATGGCTACATGCCATCCATGATTTGTGAACTTCGTACGGACGAAGTTATTCATGTGGGAGTAAAGCAGTTTGCGTGCAACGCACTGAGGAATCTGGCAGATGCCCATGATGCAATTATAAAATCGCGTGTATGGCAGACCAAACATGCGAATAATCGCAGACGTGATGAGCCGGACATCGAGAAAGGGAGCCTAGTGTACCTTTCGACAAAGAACTTGAACCTGCCGAAAGGCAGGGCGAGTAAGCTGTGTCCGAAATGGATTGGACCATATAAGGTCCTTGAGGCGGAACCGAGCACGTCTAACTACGTGCTAGAACTACCCCAGGCGCTGCAAGCATGCAGGATAGTGCCCAAGTTTCATGTGTCGCTATTGCGACCGTATATGGCCAGTAGTGATGCGCTATTTCCTAATCGCGCAACTCTGGAGCCGTATGACTTTGGAACTGGCAATGACCAGGAGTGGTTCGTAGATGACCTCATAGGTCATCGGTAGACGAAGGGAAGCCTCGAATTCGAGGTGAGGTGGAGCCTAGGTGATACTACCTGGGAACCGCTAGTGAACTGCAAAGACCTTGCAGCAATGGACAGGTACCTAGAGTTGCAGGGTGTGAAACGCCCTCAGCAGCTAGCAAAACGCGCATAATGCGCGTGTGGTGGTGGAATATTGTAACCTGTGGTTACTAGTTAGAACTATCTGTGTATTTCACACAGTGCTAAATCAGACCGCAATATCGGATTTGACTAGTACTTAGTGCGAAAACAAGATGTTAGATTACGTAATACTCTACTAATTGATTATAGCGTCGTTGACGCTGATAGTAATACGGATGACCCCGTTACATACCCCCCAATGAGACCGAATACTCGGTCTTGAGAAAGGGTGGTAGAGCAAGATGAGAGATGCACGGCAGTGCAACAACGATGAACGATGCACGGTAGTGCAACAACGGATGAATGCATGCGTGTTGCGTGGCTGGAAGGCGTTAGTACTCATGCGCAATGAGGATGTGTCGGCTGGACACAAGAGACAGCAGTCCTTATCAGACACAGGCGCAGGGAACGCCAACAGTAGACAGCCAATGGTGTATATAATAAAAGTATAAAAAACAAAAAGAATGACCCCTCCTCTGGGTCCACTGTATCTACACGCAACTCTAAAGTGCGTATCAGCTGAAATGGCTCGAGTTAAATACTCAGAGGTACATACAAAATATTGTATACAAGGGTCTAGGACCCGGATGACGATGCTCCCGCGACAGCGCCCGTCTCAGTCACCATTGCTTCCTCCTCCAGTGCGACGTTAATCGCGGGAGGGGGAGGCGCCGATTCCGTCCTCGGTGGAGTTATAGGCCCCTCGGCTGCAGGCATGTCTACCACCATAGGCTCTGTTAGTGCGACGTTAATCGCTGAAGCGGTGGTGGTAAGCGTACCCTGCTCTGCCGTGCGTGGCAGGAGATTGACCCGGCCTGGGTCCCTGTCCGCTGCGGGCAGGTCATGCGCTGCCGAGCATTTTAGGAGGTTGACCCGATTCGGGTCCATGCCAATCAAGTAATAGAGGCCGTTGGCCTCAGGATTCTCCGGGAGCTTGCTCTCCTCGTGGTGCTTGAACATCAGACGATAGTGATCGTCTTCAGTCATCTCCCGCCATCCATCCCATTGCGGGATTGCAGCGGGGGTGCCATACTTGGAGAGGCGCTCCATGCGCTCGTCGTCGACCTGCTTAAAGATGTCCATAGACATCGTGGGGGAATGAAACTGCTGTTCCAGGAAGACTACGCCGTACGTGTACGCATGGTCCACCCATTCCAGCGGAATCCGGTTGTGTAAAAGGATGCGTAGCGCGTCGTCGTCGGAGAAGTTCCGTGCATGGTCGTCGGGCACGTGAACTTGGTGAATTTTGAGCTGCGGCCCACGTTGGGGCTCAAATGGCTGCTCGGGGAACATGGCGTCATACGAGGCAATCGCCTCTCGATACAGCCCTGGTCGGGCCACGACGAGGGTCATGCGCCGTACGATCACCGGCTTGGCTGCGCTGTTAGCGCACAATGCTCGACATAAGGCGAACCCAAAGAGGGTCCGCCAGTGCATGTGGTAGGCATGATCCACGGCGATACCTTGATAGGTATTCTCCAGCCCAGGTCAGCCAAAGACCAGCGCGTACTGCGCTAGTTGGTCAAGGTCGAACGGTGTGGCTGGATCCTGAGCGCGCATTACGCGCAACGCCGTGGTGCCATCGTCTTTCGTGCGCAGAAAGCGCCCCAGAATGTGTCGTCGCTCGACAAGAGCGAGGTCGTCAGGGCCCTGCATCGGGTTGACGAGTTTTTGATACTGAGGCTCCTTCATCAGGAGCTGCATGGTTCGATCATGCAGAGCCTCCACTGTTCGCTGCGCGAACATCTGGAGCTCTGTGATCAACATATAGGCGACGATTCTGTTGCGCCACGGAACGTGCACATTAGCATAATACTTGTAGAGCCGGTCCAGCTCTAGAGGGGTGCGGGGAAGACCGCATGGGGCGTGCTTGTATACAATCGTGCCCGGGATGTGGGCAGGATGGCCAGAGGAATATTCATATGACGCCGCTCTATTGGCATCAGCTCCCATCAACACCGTATTCATGGCATACGAATAATAGGTGCAATGGCTGAGTGCTCCTCTAAAGCACGAGTTCATTCGCTCGACATCGAGCGGACCCCACACCTTCACCCCCAAGCCATCGGGGATCCTCCCCGAACATTCGTCCTCGGCCCTCGACTTCTGGGCCTTCAGTTCCTTGGCGTGAATCGCCTTCTTCTTTGCAATGCGCTTATTGCGCGCTACTCGTTGGAATCGGTCTGCGGCCGATTCCCCCTCCTCCCCGTCCTCCTCCTGCTCCGAGCTCGACTCTCCATAGTCGCTCTCGTTGGACAGGGATGGTACCGGGTTTTTGCCTTTATCAGGCCTAGTCTTCCCCCTCGAGGTCACCACCAGACCATCATACTGCTCCGGCGTACGGGGGTCTGGGGTCAAGACGACCACGGGATACTTTGCTGGAGGGGCCGGTACAAACACCGGCAACATGAACAACATCTGGACTTCTCCCGCTCGTGCGGGAATGCCAGCAGGAAAGAGTATAACCTCCAATTTGGAGGCATCGAGGGGCGGCTTGCGGCCGCGACGCTGACGAGACGGCCCCGACTTGGTCAGGGCGGACGGTTCTGGTTGTGGCTGAGCCACCGGAGGAGCAGGCGCATT
>QGOA01000980.1:0-27765 GCA_003313075.1 Termitomyces sp. MG16
GAGCTATTGCGTCTGCTGAACTTCTGGAGAGACCATCAAGGACAGTATGGATCCGGTGACACCTTCCGCTGGACAGTTTATCTCAACCGTCACAAGCAGCCAGTAGCTGCCGAGTATGGCACCCGAGCTAATTGTGAAAAAAATGCGGCAGCAGCAGCAGCACGTAAGGCTACACGCAAAAATGGAGGGAAAAATCGGAAACAGAGGCCAATACCATCAGTGGTAGTCAATGGCAACAGTAGGACCATTGCTAATGATGGAGCCGCTGATGGTGGATCCGCTTTAGTCACCGTATCTGTGGTAGTCCATGGCAACAGTAGGACCATTGCTAATGATGGAGCTGCTGATGGTGGATCCGCTTTAGTCACCGGATCTGCAGCCAACTTGGAGTGGCAACTGAGGCCTACACTTCTCCTGACACCTAGCATACCACACACACCACTGCCTGACTTACAGGAGGAACCTCCTGTCTTGCGCTCACCGCACACTCCCCAGCCTCAGCGCCACAACAGATCCACGGTTCACAATGAATCCCGACCAAATGTATCAGCTTCCGCTCACGACGAGTCTGCTCTCAACGAATCCATTCATGATGAATGTGTTGATGATACAGCAGTGGTAGATGCCACTACCATCCACCTCTTACAACAAAGAGGATGGAGCCATCCAGACCCTCCAATTAATGGCCCTAGTGATGGTTCCCCTAGATATAGAGTGTCAAGAAGGGTGCTCGACATTCTTCAAGATGAGGACAATGACCAATTTGAAGGTGAGGGAAGGCCGGCATTACAAAACCAAAAGAAGTGCAAGGCATTGCCTAACCAATTGTCAACAAATTCCAAGTAACCCTGCTGATAGGCTTCTACTCGGACTGAGCGCATCAAGGGACATTATAGGCCAACCGACACTTGACGTACTCAGGACTCTAGCAACCAGTTGGGAATATAGAGCAGCTTTAGCTCTGGCAAACTACTACAGGATTTAGAAATCTATCCTAACCCCTAGCTACCAAGCCTTCAGCGTACTCCTTTCACCTAGCCCAAGGACAAAGGAGGCTCATAACATATAGTGCTAACACGACGGTGGGAGAGGACTCTAACTAAACCCCGATCACTTCCAGAAGGAGCCAGCAGCAGGCGCTGCCATTTGACGAGGCACTTCAATCAGAAGTCTAAAAGGATCAATGACGGCGGCACTGGATATACTTGGATCCGACATCTGGACCTGCCAGGAACTAATACAATGAGTAGCGCTGACATTAGTGCTCACGGCGTCTGTCGAGGATTTTCCGACCATACCCCGGAACAGCCTGGCCAATCGGAGTTATAGTAAAAGTGAGCAGACTCGTACAATTCTAAGTCAATATAGAGTCGCCGCTGGTCGCCGTGGGTCATAATGCCGTGGTCGCCATCAGCCATGTGCAAAAGGTCACCGTTGACAGGTCGCCGTTAGAGAAAACCATGAGGAGAGGCGCTAGGAGGTAGTGCTGCAGATGGACTTGTATCTTGGCAAACATGGTAGTGCATAGTATATAAAATAGCTACCTTACATGTATATAACAACAAATCGTAACCCCTCGAACACACAGTTACACTTAGCGTTCAACTCGCGCTAGCTTCCTTTGACTTCGTCACTAAGTCGGGCGCTAGCTTTGTCTATCTCATCTTTATCGTTTATGGTGCCACTTACGGGCACAATACGCTGCGCTATTCGTCTTTTCTCCAATATCTTTGCCTAAACTATGACGCTTACAGTCTGCCAGGTAGCCCCCGAAGTGCTATAATCTAGCGCATCGTTTTACTACCTCCACTCGAGCACACCAGGACCCTGTCAGGACTCCTCACAACTATGCACACCAAGCGCTGGAGACGGCGTTGTACTGCGTATACGTCCAGCGCATCCAACCACAGTTGGCGTCATCACCGCAAGTCTCAAGCACAAATGCTACAGGAAGATGCAGCTCGATACATTGATATGTCTACACCAGCCAAAAGGAGTAGCAGCCGCACTAAGGTCATTTGACCAGTCCGCCGTCATTGATGTGGGGAAGGGGGAAAATGTTACATTACATTTTTGTAAACTATAGTCTTACAAAAATGTAGCAATGTCTGCAATGTCTATCATAATGAAAAAAAAATTGTACAATAACAAACCGTCCATCTTAAACCGTCCATCTTCACTTGTCTTCTGTTGCCTTCCGTCTCTCAGTAAGCCGACTGGATGATCAGGTCCATTGCATTGGTGGCTGACTACTTTGGGAGTTGCTGCAAGCCTGTCGAGCCAGGGAGAGGGTCCTCAGCAGGGACTGGCAGAGGGACGGAAGATGGTTGAGGGGGTGACAGAGATGTTCATGCAGGAGACATCCCTGAGGATGTTTGTTGAAGCGGGGATGGAGCAATGGTGAGAGCGGATAAGTCAGCGGCATGATGGGATTGGTCAGTGGCAAGGGCAGAGGTGTCACCAGTAGGAACGGATATGTCAGCAGTGGCAGGGGATTGGTCAGCAATGGGGTCAGAAGTGGTTTCTTCCTCTTCAATGATGGGACCAAGTCCACTGTGCCCTGTTGGATGCACTGCCACATCATCCTGAGCTGACGGACTGAAGGGACGGGTAGAGATGTGAAGTTGATTCTGCAAAGTGTCAACCACACCCCAAATATTGCGGATCTGCTCTTCCGTCTGACGGATCCGTCCAGTGTGGTCTTCAAGTGTCTTATCTGCAAGAGAAACATTCGTTTGCAGGGTTTCTATGTGGCCATCAAGCGTCTCGACCTGAGTCTGGTAGCGACGGAAGAAGTCCTCAATACACGGTAACCAGCTTGCCTCAGCCGTGACAAACCTGTCCTGCACCTGCTCCCCAACATTCTGCAATGCTTCCTGGAAACCATTCTCCATCCTGTCCAAACAGCTCTCCACCCCTGCCATTACACCAGCCACAATGTCCTCACTGTGACTAGACTCCATTGCCCGCTCCTTGCCCTTTCTCTTGACCAGAAGAGGATCCACTGGGCGGTTGGAGGTCGACGGTTAAGATGGATGGACAGATGGTTTTGATGGTTCCGCGATTGGACTGGCTGGTTCATCTGCTAACTATTGGTTAGCTATTTGAGCAGGAAAAGAGTTTCATACCATCATCACTCTCAATAATTGTCACTGACTTCTTTCTCAGTGGGTTTTTTCCCTTTTCCTTGTTGCTGGGCTTGATGGTTTTCTTGACAATCATCAGGCTGCATGTTTGTTTGCAAATAAGCTGGCAGGGATTGCATGCGGTGCCGCCCTTTGTCCTGACACACTGTAGCCGCTTACTTGCACAATATTGGCAAGGGGGGTTGATGTGCTGACCCTCGCGACGAGGTGCTGTCCTCAGATACCTGCCCAACAGCATCTCTCCAGTAATTTTCCCCTTTGGTATCCTGCCCTCTTGTTCTTCCTCTTCCTCTTCCTCTTCATCCTCATCCTCATCCTCGTCCTCCTGCTCCTTCTGTCAATGATAGGTACCAGGAGGAGGTTGACCAATATAGGTCACCTGTTTTGGCTTCTTGGGATTTGGTGACGGACCAGACAAATCTCCTGCCGCTGGAGGACTCGGCCGTTTTCTCTTCTTCAGAATTGGTGATGGACTGGACAAATCTCCTGCTGCTGGCCTATGACCTATCCAGTCTTCTCGTGCTGGTGCCATTGACAGACCGGCCTCGGTTGACAGATCAGGTTGTTCTTCGCCCCCACTTTGTTCTTCCCCCCTTCCGCTCCTCTGGGTCCATTTCTTCGCAGCATCCTTCAACCGCCGGGTCATATCCTCATCAGAAAGCTTGCTCTGGAGTAGCGGGATTACTTCATTGATGAAACTTCTCCTGGCATCAAGGAGGAGTTTCTTGTCATCCTTGACGTCCCTAACCTTGAACCACATGTCAATCTACAGGACGACTATTAGTGCATGTCTATTAGGCAGGAGTGCTTGTATCTTACCAGGTCCTTCTGCTGTGCTTTGAGTTGTCGCAGGTCTCCGCTGAGAGCAAGATATAATACTCGAACATCCGCATCAATGACCCATTGGTGGAGTTCTTTGTTAGACATGGCAGATGGAGGATTAAAGAAATGGACAAGAACTTTACACGAAGCAAGTTCTGAAAATAGATATCATGTGACCCTGTTTAAATTACAAAAGAAGTTTGATTTATTGCTTGACAAAACCTTACCTTGTTTATCTTACAGTTTAGTAAATAACAATTAGCTAAGCAGGCCAAAAATGGCAAATGTCTTAATGTTCATTGCACTAAGCAGGAGTCGAACCCACCTACTGCAACACACAATAAATACCAATGGATAATATTCCACTAGACCATCAAAACTTAATGTACACAGCTATAGTCTAAATAAATATCATGTCACCCTGTTTAAATTAAGACATTACTTTGTTTATCATACTGTGTAGTAAATAACAATTAGCTAAACAGGTCAAAAATTCTAAATAGTTTGACATAAATGCACTAGTAGGAATCGAACCCGTCTACTGCAAGACATATTAAAGACCAATGAATAATATTTCACTAGACCACCGATGCTTACTATACATTGCTATGATGTAAATAAACATCAGTCTATTCTTCTGTGTGTGGTCAAAAATATTTGAGTTCGATCTCAATGCACTAGGAGGAGTCGAACCCACCTAATGCAAGATAAAAGGAATACCAATGGGAAATATTCCACTACACCACAGACGCTTCATGTATAAAGCTATGGTGTAAATCAATATCAGTCTAATATTCTGCTACAAACCATGGTTTTCCTCTTTCCTGTATACTTCTATGATGTAAATAAATATCAGTCTAATATTGTCAATTCAATACAGATGCACCGATTGCAGTAAAATCTCTATCCGTTCAAATTCTGTATGGGTCCATTTGTGCACTATATGAACACCATCCTGACTTGTAGCAAGTGCCTGTGGTACAATGGAATATTCATCAATTGATATTTCATATTGTGCACACGAGATGGGTTCGACTCCCACTAGTTCACATTATATAATAGCCACAGGCTGCTGACGTCCGCTAGCGTCATGAATTTGATCCGTTGAAAACTCCAGAGATTTTTGCAGTGGCATAAGATGGACGAGTTCGCGCATGTGGTCAATTCAGTGCTCATGACCAGTTGATAATACACTGTGGCAGGCTACCTTTGTGCTGGTCTTTGTAACAAAGGTAGTCAGCCCTGGTGTATCATCACTTGTCATGTGTACTGGAATGATCTCATGCGTCAACTCCTCCATCCTATCCCGCTTCAGTAATTGCTAGAGTTTTGGTCAGATCCACTACCACAGGTGCATACTACAGGTCAGTACGATGTATATGTAGAGCAAAAATGCAACCATATAAAAACACACCATTAGTCCCTGTTAAGGTGAAGTAGGAGTAGAACCCACCACTGTACACAATATTGAATATCAATAAATAAATATTCCACTGAATCACTGGGACTGGTTGCACTGCTGACATCAGCTACTGTCTGCTGGCATGCCAGCAGACAGCGGACACTCACGCACCTTCTTCTGCTCTTCCCCCTCTTTCTCCCCAGTGCCATCCTCTCTACTCCCCACACTACCTCACACGCCACCCCTGTCCACCACATGCACCCCGCTTCTCTCCTCCCCCCTGACCTGACGTCCGACGTCTGCTACGTCTGCTGGCGTACCAGCAGACACCCACACTCCTCCCCTTCCCCCTCTTTCTCCCCACCCCCATCCCTCTTCCGCCACCCCCCACGCTCTCCGAGATGCCACCCCATGTGGCAGACACCCACGCACCCTGTTTCCTTCTCTCCTGCCCTGATGCTGGACGATGCTGGACGATGCCGGGGGTTGCCAATGGATTCCCGTGGATGCTGATGGATACCAGTGGATATCCAGTAGATGCCGACAGATGCCAGCGGGTCATAATGGCTGCCGACGAACTCTGATGGATGCCAGCTGAAGCTGATGGCCAGTTGATGGCTGCTGATGCCAACACCCCTTTCAAGCCACGAAAACTCTTTTGGGAGATATGCCACTCCCCTTCCACCTCAAAAAATCCATATGGGAACCTGCGGAAACGTAGGTGTGCATCCGTTCATTGTGTTATCTGACCTTTGAATCTATCCGTTAGTAACAGACCTGTGGTGCAACAGTTAATGTGTGTTCCATTGCTGGAGGCTTTCCCAAGGCCAGGGGTTCGATTCCCCCCTACAGGCATATGGCGGGCAAGACAAATCTGATGGATGCCAGCTGATGGCTGCTGATGCCAACACCCCTTTCAAGCCACGAAAACTCTTTTGGGAGGTATGCCACCCCCCTTCCACCTCAAAAAATCCATACAAGAACCTGCAGAAACGTAAGTGGAGATCCATTCATTGTGTTATCCGACCTTTGAATCTATCTGTTAGTAACGGACCTGTGGTGCAATGGTTAAATGTGTGTTCCATTGCTGGAGGCTTTCTCAAGGCCAGGGGTTCAATTTCCCCCCATAGGCATACAGCAGGCAAGATGAAGTTACCTTTTTTCTTGGTCCAACCAGACCCCATGGACCTGCGTAGGCCTCTGTGGATGTCCGCTGGTGCCCTGCGCAGGCCTGCGTGGGCCCGCATAGGTTTGAGTCCGTCGACATACGTCTGCATAGATGTCTGCTGGTGGCTTGCGTAGGCCTGCATAGGTTTGCAGGGCCCTTTTGTGGACGTATGCTGGCATTGGAGGTGGGAAAAGGAGGGGAGGGGAGACGTGCAGCCTCAAGTTATTGTGGGGAGGAATAGAGAGAGGAGGGAAGTGGAGAACCTCGAGGAGGGTTTATTCATGCCATGAAGTCCACCAATAGAGGAGGTTTTCACTCGTGTGCTGATGCCCGCTGGCGGCCGCTGACACACATTGACGTCTGCTAGTGTCTGCTGGCATCTGCCGGGCCTGCATGCGCATGTGTGTGCCTGCCTTTTATCGATCCACTGGACCATGTCATACAGCACATTGTGACACATCCACAGCTCTGTATTCTATGGCACTGGGGGGACTGCTCCACTCCAGTGTAGTGGACTCCACTGGACATGTATGGTACGGCACAAAGCAAGCTCCCGTACAATGTATGACACGTACCGTTGTGATGCCCTACCCTGTTCAAGCCACAAAAACTCTTTTGGGAGGTATGCCACCCCCCTTCCACCTCAAAAAATCCATACAGGAACCTGCGAAAATGTAGGTGGGCATCCGTTCATTGTGTTATCCAACCTTTGAATCTATCCATTAGTAACGGATCTGTGGTGCAACAGTTAAATGTGTGTTCCATTGCTGGAGGCTTTCCCAAGGCCAGGGGTTCGATTCCTCCCCCACAGGCATACAGTGGGCAAGATGAAGTTACCTTTTTCCTTGGTCCAACCAGACCCTGTAGACCTGCGTAAGCCTCTGTGGATGTCCGCTGGTGCCCTGCACAGGCCTGCATGGGCCCACATAGATTTGAGTCCATTGACATATGTCTGCGTGGATGTCCACTGGTGGCTTGCATAGGCCTGTGTAGGTTTGCAGGGCCCTTTTGTGGACGTACACTGGCATCAGAGATAGGAAAAGGAGGGAAGGGGAGATGTGCAGCCTCGAGTTATTGCAGGGAGGAATGGAGAGGGAAGGGAAGTGGGGAACTTTGAGGAGGGTTTATTCATGCCATGACGTCTGCCAATGGAGGAGGTTTTCACTCATAGGCTGATGCCTGCCAGTGGCCACTGACACACATTGACATCCACTAGTGTCCACTGGCATCTGCCGGGCCTGCATGCGCATGTGTGTGCCCACCTTTTATTGATCCACTAGACCATGTCATACAGCACATTGTGACACATCCGCAGCTCTGTATTCTATGGCACTGTGGGGACTGCTCCGCTTCAGTGTAGCGGACTCTGCTGGACACATACGATACAGCACAAAGTGAGCTCCCGTACAACGTATGACATGTACCGTTGTGATGCCCTACCCTGAAAGTATACTCGTGATTACTCAAGTCACTTTACTACTCTCAGTGGCTTTGTGTTGTTCCTAGTTCTTGTGCACAAGGCCTGTTGGAAGTAAAATACTTCTATGTGTATACAACAGACAAAGCTGTGACAAAGCTGTAATATGCCTCAGCAATAGCTATCACCATGCTAAGTATATAACTGCTAAAGAGGCTATGGGACTGCCGCACTCAACTGCTATGATCTCTGGTCTATATACTATTTTTAACAAAGCAAGAATACAAAATAAATGCAACACTTATGCTGAAATTTGTGTTCTCTTAGAATTTGTCAGAATCATGTTCTTGGAGTTCAAAGCAGACCAAATCTGACATTGTTTGTGCACCTTCTCTCAAAAGTCATCGTGGTTTGTAATTCTATCTGGTGCATAAAGATCCCTGACTGACAACTTGTTAGGTCATTTCACATGTACTATCTCATGAGAGCTAGTCAAGTTCTCTCTCTCTGCAGATTGCTGGATCTTTGAACTTTAGTGTTCATGTGCAAGCACTGATATTGACAGTAGTCTGTATATGACTAGTCAATAGTTTGCACACTTGTTCTGAGAATGGCCCCACAGCTTGACAGCTCATAGACTCTGCTTTTCTAATAAATAAGGCAAGCAATGCCAATCTCAAAACTGTTGCCTATCACAAGTTGCTACTACAGCAATATATTGTTCTGTATGAGGATAGAAAAGTCAGAGACAAGGATTTGGAGGACATGGAAGAAAATGATGATGAATTTCATGCTATATATGCTAGAAATGCAGGTGAAGTATTGTTTAACTCATATAGCATTGTCTTCTTCTAGTACATTCAGATAATTGATGTTCCCTGTTTTTGCTTTAAGAGGCCTGTTTTGCTTGATGGTTCTCTAATTCTCTAAAATTCTGGTTTTGTATAACAATTGAGAAGCTCAAAGCAAAATACAGCATAACAGGCTTCATAGACAAGGCCATAGTTGCTAAAATACAGTTTTTAATCAATAGATTTAGGCTTCCACAGTCATTGTATAGTGATCTTCCATAGTCTGACACATTTTTGATATTGGTGCACTAGGCTGGATGCTTCTAGCTGCTCAAGTTGATGAAGGCTCTGATGCTAAAGACATTAAAACCCTCTCTCCACAACAGACCATTAACAAGTTTCTTTTGGAAGTCTATTGCATGTTTGTTGTAAATTTGATATGCAAGTCTCTGAATTTTTGTAGGAGCACCAAAGAGTTGTATATCAAGATTAAGACAGAAAATTGGCTGCAGATAACAGACAATCTTTACAAAACTCTTGTTCTCTCCAATATCTTTACTGATGTTGCCTGGAAAGTTATATCAGTCAACAGATAGGAGAAGAACTTAAACTAGTTCTTTTCAAAGCCTAGTTTTAAAACCACTGCTAGAATTACTAACTATTTATTGTGCTTTTACTACACAAAGTGGCTCTCATTTGTCAACAATTCCTTGCATGATTAGAATATGGTTTTATAAACTTATCAGGCTATCTTGCAATAAATTAAAAAGTAGAACTGGATTTCAGATGCACAGCATAACAGAATATGACTAACATCACCTAAGAGTCACATGCCTCTCTTTATTTGTTAGCCTGACATCAAATTAGATGAAAGGTTGCTGGATTTAGCTTCTTGAATCTTCATGAAATATGGGGCTGATGTAGTTTTCTTCAATGAGCTAAAGGAAATATACTATGTTTTGAGGTTAATATAAAATACATGAGGTAACAAGCATATCATATATTGAAAAAATATATATTGATAGGGCAATATAAGATTATCTTCTCTTACATAAGAAAAGTAAAGCTTTTATATCTTACACTCTCTCAAATCAATTTACTTTCTACTCAAACTTACATTTTTATGCCACTAACTATTCAAGTAAATATAAACAAGTACATATTTATATAATTATTTTTTGCTTTCTCATTTGTTTTCAGAATCTTTGCAGTTACGTCCTTACACTATTAATCAGACAAGTAAATACAAATAAGTGCATATTTATATAACTATTTATTTTGCTTTCTTATTTGTTTTCAGAATCCTCAAACTTATATCTTTATGCCACTAATAAACTAAATAAACATGAATAAGTACATATTTATAACAATTTTTTTTGCTTTCTGATTTGTTCTCAGAATCACAATATGCTATCTTATTTAATTGTTCTGCCCTCAAAAAATAAAGCACCAAGAGCTTCTACTCTTAAAAATCTTTAAAAGAGATTAAATTCATATAAATTCATTCATTTGACAAGTTTTTTGATATGTCATGATTTTTGCATTTAGAGAAGAACACATATATACATTTGACACAGATAGGATGAATCCTTAAAAAGTAGTTTTGTAGCACACATGTGATCAAAAAAGTCCAGCAATATGAGGGAAGTGGTGCAACAAGATAGATTAAATATCATAGATATTCCCAAGGTATTCACAATATCTAATGATTAGAATGTTATACTAATCTCTCAAAGTATGCTTGAGTTTTAGCAGATGTCAAAGTACAAGTGACCAAAAAGCTGAATGCTAGAGATGAAAAGATTGTATTAAGAAATAACTGCTGGAAGATAAGTAATAGTTTAATTTTGTCTGGCAGATTAATGGATATTAACAGGCAATTAGCATATAAAATAAATGTAATATATTGTATGTATATAAATTGTAGTTACAAATTCATGGGACATCAGTATGTTTCCTAACCAGACACTCAAAGATGGCTATTGGTAAATCTCATGCCAACTATAATATTCTTCCTCTCTATTTCTTTAACAGACATTATCCTCTTAGTTTTTGTTTCCTCTTCATGCCTGATTTAATAGAACAATTGGCTGACTCTTGGTCAGTTAATTGAGGCAGAAAATTGCATATTAGTATTCCTTGACAGAAGATACCACTTCAAGGCCTTTGTATCTCACAAGGGCCTATTTGCACATTCAGAGCAGTATGTTGTATATGTTTGTGTCTTTGTGCATTTATTTTAAACTGATTATAAGCAGGTTTTTTTTTGTTAGCTTTAAATATTACCATCACAACAGAGTTAGCTGCATGGTTTTTGAACACAATTTATTTAATGTTAATAATCTTAATCCAGACTTCTTCTTCTCCTATAATGAATGGCCTAAGATAGAAATTGTATATGAGGTCTGAGCAAGCCCCTTTCAAGTGGTGTCAAGAGACTAACAATATTAACAATGTCTGGCTTTCCTGCATCAGCTTGCTTGTCAGTTTTGTTGGTGAGGGTTATTTGAGTTGGATAAGTGTCAGTTTGTTCTGTAGGTTGTGCATACTCAATAAATGTCTCTCCCAAGTCAATGTTCTATGTGAGAAGGGCAAGCACAACAATAAAGATGACAAGAAGAACAACATAGCCTCAGCAAGTCGACATGACAGAAGAAGACAATGCCTATATATCGTTAACTTGTGATTCACAAATAAATTGATTGATTGATGATGAACAAGAGACACTCCATCATACAGGGCCACTAATGTTTATGGTAATGCCACTACTTGCACCAAGCAGACTTTTTTTCCATGTAGCTTCAGACACAAGATGCTACTTTTGCTGGATGCTTTGGCATGTCTATATATCAAACTGTTGGCAAACTTGAAGTTGACAATAGGTTCCTTGTGACCACTTCTAAAACATGTATATTTTAGGCACTTATGCCAAATATTCTACAGGGCTTGTAAAGTTCTTGACAAACTTTTGCAGAGAGGCTAAATAGCTCAGATCAGCTATATTTTTGCCCTTCCCAAGTCCTTATAAAGCCCTGGATATAACTTGGCAGTAAATTATATTTCAACTTCTCTCTTGCAATATGCTAATCCATCATGCCAGTAGTTGAAGTCTTTGCTTTAGTGGTATTTAGTATGGTGGCTATTGAGAACTAATTGAAGCATGGAAACAGACCTTTATAAAACATAGAAACTGTACGAATTACTACAAGATAGTGATGTCCTGTGTCAAGCTTCAGACTCTAAATGAATACCTAACTATTCAGCAAATTTCAGAGGCACCTGATTGAGAAAAGAATGTGACAAGTATAAAAGGTAGGTCAATAATGATACATATCCTGCACAAAGGTGTAAGACTCATATAGCTCACAGGTTAATGCAAGAGAGAGAAATAGACCAGGAAAGTCAGCTGTGGCAACCAATTAACATACCTTTACCAAAGATAGAAGAACAAGCTGCTGGTGTCAAGGCATTTATTAAGTCTGTTAGACACTTTATAGAACTATATCATAAAGCTGTTCATAGCTTCTTTGACATTTATGTAGGTTAAATTGCTAGTTATCTTTTATATATATACAGAGGTTATTGAATATGTATCTACAGAACTTATATCATTATTTGAATATCAACTCCTTTCTTAAGAATAAACTTCAAGTAAGCACTTGTGTGACACATCTCAACTTACTAATAAACAGAGATTTACAAAAAAAAAAAAACCTTTAAGCACCTTGCATTAAGATGAATGTTTAGAACTGGCTTCAAGAAAATATGGTAAATGCTGATACTTTCTGGAAAGGTCTTTTCTCTGAATCATAGAAAACTAGCACAATTAACATAGTTATACATATAAGCAAAATTCAAAGAATGTGAGATATTTGATATTTAATTTTTTTCCATGCATAAAGCATGATATCTGTCTAGATACTCTTATTGTCTGTTAGCAAGCCTCAGAGAAATTTACCCTAGTCAAATTTTCCTCAGATAACCTTACCTTTGATCTACTGCAACATGAACCTGCTACTATATATGCAAACACACAATCTATACAAGGAAAGTTCTATTCTACAAAAGTACATACATCGATACCAACAACGCTGCTCCCTGTGCGTGGTACTGTACATCCAGCCTATCAGCCTGCTTCTTAGCTTTGTATTGTAGGTTGCCGGCATTTGTACTTAGCTATAAATTAGCACAAGTAGATAGCATAATTGTAACATTGTAACAGAAATCATCATCATCCATCACTCACTCCCTGGGTGATTGCTGGGGGTCATTTATGCCAATGATGCCGAAGTCACATGGCAATTGGTGACATTTTCCCACACACAGTTGGACCTTCTATTAGAGGGGCAGGTGAGTGATTTTTCCGACACTGTTGTTCTTCGACCTTGTGTATGTTTCCATATGTTTTTCTATCATCTGTTTCAAGTCTTGTCTGGAGATATACAATTACATGGCACATATCAATCACTAGATGTGACCTTGGGAGAGACCAAGGAACTCATCACTCCGTCTTCATTGGCTTTGATAGCTTGATGCTGGAGGGCAGCCGTGCACTACCTGTTCTTCCACCGCTCAGAATATCTCACGGATGACCCAGTGTCAATGCAAACAAATCAAGGAATGATAAAACATGAAGACCGGCCCTCTACCTTATTTGTCTTTCATTTCCTCCCTTCGATACTATGTATCATTTCCTAGGTAAGTGATTAGTAAATCATCATCAATCAACAATTTTGATTCGTGGAAGAACTGCCACGTATAACCATCTTTCCTACCTACAATGGCATACTTGCATACATCGTGCCTTGGGGACCTTGCATAACTTGGGTACTGTCGTGCATTTGTTGTGAAATGATATACATTCACCCTATAGCTTCCAGGTGGTCGTAAATACGATTACACAGAGATGTACAGTCCTGACAAACTTGGAGAAGAAGCAAAAGAGAATGTGCGCGTGTGGAATGTCTATCTTGACGAAGCAGAGGGTCATGATGCGGACATGATTGAAAGCGTTCAGAGCATCCTTGAAAGTCTCCTTGTTTTTGTGAGTCTTGATGGACGTATATTCCTACATGTCTTCCTAATTCCAAGACAGGCTGCACTCTTCTCGGCAGTCGTAACTACGTTTGTCGCTCAGACATCTCAAGTGCTCCAACCAGACAACGCGCAAATTATGGTGTCTCTCCTTGTCGAAACCAACCAATTATTGAGAGCCACCGGAAATGGATCGAGCATCAATGCTGTGCCTGCAGCATCTCTAGGTCCCCAAAGTCGGACGTACACTTCCACAGATGCATGGGTGAATGGATTCTTTTTTACCAGCCTCGCTCTCTCATTATCAACTGCCCTCCTGTCTGTTCTAGCCAAACAATGGATCCAAGTTTGTTATTCCTTTGCCTCCTTTTAGGTAGTCTAACACAGTGAACAGGCTTATACTGCAACGGTTTCTGGCGACGCCAAAACCCGCGCTTTGATCCGTCAATTCCGCTTTGAGGGACTCGTGAAATGGAAACTCGGCGTCATCATTGAGAGTCTCCCATTAATCCTACATTGCTCAGTTGCCATTTTCCTTGTCGGATTAGCCCTCTATGTCTCGCAGCTGTCCCGTCCAATATGTGGAATCGTTGCTGGGATCACTGCTGTCACATTTCTCTTCTACTTCGTATCCTCAGCGCTCCCCGCATTTTATTTGGCCTGTCCCTACCGTATCCCATTTATATTCCTTCTAGCTCGACTTCTAAAGTTCGCTTTTAGTATGACGAGGTGGAACTGCTCGCGTCTCTGGTATATGCTCACTAAGAACTTCGGTCGCGGATTTCGAATACCACCGTTCCGACCATATTGGAGTCCAAGGCGGCCTCTGAAAAAAGCAGAGCACGAAGCAGTTTTGGAACAACCATGGCGTGCCGATAGTCTCTCTTACAACTCCTTGGACTGGGTCTTCAACAACTCATCTAACCGCCTTGTCAAAGAAATTGTCATTGAAGGGACTTGTGGCTTGCTTGATGAATGGTCTTCACGTAAAGAACGGTGTTCCTACAGTCCATCACCGAGTAGATACCTGAACCCAAGCTCAGGAAATAGTCATCTTCTCTCTGCAATCAAATATTCTTTATCAAGATTGCCAGATACGTGTTCTGCATCTTCCATGGAGGATGAGATTGGAAACAACAAATATGGCCGACTGATTAAAACTTTCATGATGACCTTTGATCTTAAGATTCTGCAAGACGAAGCTACTGCTGGCGTCAAGGATTGGCAAGAACAGATAAGGGCTGCACTGTCTTTTGCTTATGAAGAAGCACTCAGAGACAGGAATCGTGTCCTATCTCGGTGGCTTCTGGATTTGGGCGGTCCCTGTTGCAGCTAGTTGAGTGCAGCGGCAGCTGAGTCACACCTCAGTGGCAGTAGACGGACTAGTGTTGTCATGTCTCAGAATAAATATATTCGGGTGATATAAAATAGGTACATACCTAGTGTTGTCGTGTCTCAGAATGAAGAACACAACGACACTAGGGAGTGAAAATAGTATTTCGGTCACGTGCGCTGAGGCCACTCATCATCTATTAGTAGTAGTTCAACACTCCCACCTGACGAGTGTCCACAGCGTCACCGAAATTAGTGTCGGGAAAATTCCCCAACAATGCCCATTTGACGCCAGAACTTGTCGACAGCAGCGCAAGGTAACGGTTTGGTGAGAAGGTCAGCGGCCATGACTTCAGAAGGTATGTAGGCAGGCTTGATCTTGCCGTCGTAGACTGCTTGTCGAAGCCAGAACCAGTGACGATCAAGGTGTTTCAGACGGCCCATATGTTCCGGCTGTTTGGAGATGAGAATTGCGGACTGGTTATCAAGGTTTAGAAGAAGTGGCGACGACTGGGGTGTGCCAATGTTGGCAAGGAAGTTCCGTAGCCAGCAGAGCTCACGGCCTGTCTTGCTCGCGGCGACAAATTCAGCTTCGGTCGAGGAGAGCACGACAATAGATTGTAACTTAGACATCCAACTAACCGCACCGCCAGCGACAGTGAGTACTGAACCAGTGGTGGAGCGGCCATTGTCGGGGTTTCCACCATGGTCCGCGTCAGAGTATGCAATGAAGGCAGAGGGCAAAGAGGTGACGGCTTCAGCAGAGTATTCAATTTTGTAGTCAAGTGTACCATGAATATAACGCAATAGATGCTTGACAGCCTTCCAATGCGCAGGGCCTGGGCACGCAATGAACCTGCATAACATGCCGACGGCATAAGCAATGTCCAGACGTGTACACATCGCGAGATACAAGAGCGCGCCTGTAGCCTGGATGTACGGGACCGTGCGCATTTCCTCAGCTTCCTCCGGTGTTTGCAGCGAGTCAGCTTTTGAGAGATGGATGCCGGGGTCGAGAGGCGTGGCAACAGCCTTGCAGTCCGTCATCTCAAACTGAGAAAGCACTTCTTGAGCGTAAGCCTTTTGGTCTATCCACAGCTTGCAACGGGCCCGGTCGCAAGTGACCACAATGCCGAGTAGACCAGACGTGGGGCCAAGATGATGGAGCTTGAAGTGCTTACGGAGCTCACTAATGACCTTGAGTATCGCTGCTCGTGATTTGGATGCAAGGGTCATATCATCGACGTGGATAGGGATTATGATGCGAACATTATCCCTTAAGTAGACATAGACGCATGGGTCCGATGTGATGCAGGTAAACCCAATTGTGATCAGTACTTGGTGAAGACGCCTGTTCCACAAGTTGGCGCCCTGGCGCAGACCATATATCCCCCTCTCAAGCTTGGCGCAGGGTTTGCCCTCACCTGGCTTGCGTTGGATGTCAGAAGGAACATCCTCAGGGAAGCCCTCTGGAAATTTCATGTAGAGTTCTGTGTCAATAACTCCATGTAGGAAGGCTGACAATACGTCTATGGATTCAAGGTGCATGTCATCGACTGCTGCAAGCGCTAGTACGGTGCATACAGCTGCCCATCGTGCTGTCGGAGCAAAAGTCTCATCAAAGTCGATGCCTGGTCGCTGGCTGAACCCCTGTGCAACAACGCGTGCCTTGAAGCGCTCAATGGCACCATCGGGTAGGTGTTTAACCTTAAAAACCCATCTGGAGCCAATGGCTTTACGTCCTACTGGCAGGTATACCGCACGCCATGTGCCATTGTTCTTGAGTGCGTTCATTTCTTCGACCATTGCTTTGTGCCATTCAGCAGCACTGTCACTAGCCATAGCCTCACGGTAAGAGCGTGGATTCGTATCATGAGCTCCAACCTTGTAAGCGTGAGCAGCGTTTGCATGGACCGCACCGTAACCATCAATCTCAATTCCCTGCTCAACAAACGCTCGGCCAGCTAGAAGTAAGGCCTCATCGGAGTGGACATTAAGGACAAGATTTACCTCCTGCTCCCCATGGTTGTCAACGTCTCCAACGTTGACCTCCCATAGGGGCTGCTCCAGCGGTTCGTCGGGGTATGGTGAGGATGGTGGTGGTGGTGGAGGTTCCCAGGACAATGGTGACTCACGGTTCTCCTGGTGCTGAACTGCATTGTAGTAGTCCGCATTTGGTCCATGTGTTGGTATACATGTGCGCTAGCTTGGTTCTCGAGGTGGCGGCAGGGGTCGAGGCTGACGTGATGCTCTCCCAGGCTGGTGGCTGCTTTCTGCTCCCACCGAATGCGGCACGTCTCCCACCAAATCTGGTATGTCTCCCACCGAATCTGGTATGTCTCCCACCGAATCTGGCACCTCATCATCACTGGTGAGGGGCGTAAGAGGCTCGCCGTCATCCAGTTCCTCGACAGCAGCATGCACTGGTCCATTATTTTCTGGCTCGTTGACGTTGGACAAAGTGGGGTCGATATGGCTGTTGGCATCTGTGTCGCGATAATCCGAGTCATTCGTGTGCTCGAACATGTGCAGTGGCGGCTCAATGGCGTTGGATGTAGTGACACCCAGAAATCGTGATTCATCGAATACCACATCCCTAGACACGATTACTTGTTTAGTTTTAGGGATATATACCTTCCATCCGATGTTGTTATCGGGGTACCCAATGAATATACCAGGCAACAAGTGTCCGTCCAACCCTCGTCTCTTTTCTTGGCTAACCAGCACGTATGCCGCACAGCCAAACACGCGCAAATGGCCAACACAGGGTTTTCTGCCCTTGTAGGCCTCAAAAGGTGTTTTGTTGCGGGGGAGAGCAGAGGTGGGGCAGCAGTTGTGAACGTGTCGGTACGTACTGAGTGCGTAGGTCCAGAAGCTGGATGGCAGGTTAGCTTCTGCCAGCATTGATGTGATGCTCTCCTCAATTGTTTGATTCATCCATTCTGCTACGCCGTTCTGCTGCGGTGTTGCGGTGTTCGTGAACTCGACGCAGATTCCCTCTGATTTGCAAAAATTCATGAATTTGTTTGATGTGTACTCCCCACCTTTGTCAATATGAATACATTTAATTTGCTTGCCAGTATGACGTTCGGCTTGAGCCTTAAAAATCTTGAATGCATTCAGCGCATCGCTTTTTCGATACATGTCGTGGGCCTCCATCCACCTCATGCTGTCGTCAACAAAGGTTATCCACCACTTGCGATTTGATTGGTGTCCGCCTATTTGCATCGGTCCATGAACATCACTGAATACCCTCTCAAGCACCTCTCGTGCTTTATCGGCTGTGTGCGGGAATGATGCCCTGTGCTGTTTTCCTTGAAGACATAGTTCGCACACGCATGGTAGGTGCGAGTCAGTTGATAGTCTCAGGTCATATGTGAGTTCTTCCTTAATCAGTTGCTCCATTCGATCTTCTCCGAGGTGACACATTCTCCTGTGGAGCAACGGTCTGTCTATTTTTGCTGAAGATGTTGGACCAATGTACGAGACGTTTGCAGTGTGTTCAGGCAAGGCAATCAGGGTCTCTCCGTCTAGATAGGAGGTTAAGGTCTTATCAACAGTAGCTGTGAATATCAAATTGTCTTTGATGGAAAACAGTACTCGGCGTTCATGAAAGGTAACCGCAAAACCGTGATGGACAGCAGATTGTTGGTTAATTTGGGTACGAACAAGACATTGGTCAAGATAACATCATTAAGCGGGTTCCCATCTCGACCCCTTCCCCGTGGCCTGAACCTAATTGACCCTTTTCCAGCTGAGTATATCGTCGCGTTGTTTGCCAGACGAATAGGTACTCTCCAGGATTTAAAGGTGCTGGGCAGGAACCACTCGCGGTGTGGAGTCATAGAACTCGTGGCGCCCGAGTCTGTGTTCCACATGGTGTCAGATGGGGCGGTGCTTGACAGAGATGATCTACAAACTGCAGCTTCGGCTTTGACTGCAGGACCATCACAGCCTTCCTCAACCTTTTTTGTATTGGCAGCCTTGGCTGCCGCATTTGCTCCACGGCGGCCTCCTCTCTTCTTGGATTTGGAGTTTCCGTCATCTTTCTTGACATGCGTTCGCATGGACTGGAGGACCGGACAATCCGTGATTTTGTGCTCACCATCACACAGGTAGCGCTTAATTGCACGTGCTGCTGCTGCGGTCTCTTCTGCGGCGGCGGTGCGCTGCACCTCTTCGGTTCGAAACGCTTCCTCGACAGCGTCGTTGGTCAAGGTGTTCAGCATCAAGACTGAAGAAATGAAGGACGCATACTCGTTGCGCGGAAGAGCATGAAGCATGGCCATAGAGCAAAGCTCGTCGTTGAGCATCTCGAGAGTGTAGCCGGGTTTGACAGTCCTGTCTGAGTTGAATCCTGGTGGCGGTCTAAGCGAACAGATACGTTGCATGGTGCCTTTCACTCGTGTGCACAGCTGTGTGAGGGTTTCGTTCTCTCATAATCTTACATTGAAAAGATCACTAAGCAAGTTGAAGCGAGCATTCAGTGCCGACTTCGAGTGGATCTCACAGAGCTTTGTCCACATGAGGGATGGTTTATCGCGAATCTCATCCACATGGATCTTGTTGCCTTCATCCAGCCATTGATATATTTCGCCGGCTGCACGGTCGCTCCGGAGGAGATACGAGTTCCAGGCTGCAATCGACGTGGCATTGCTTGGTTCAAGAAGAGGGGGAACTTCTTCGCCGGTGACTATCCGTGCACCTCCTACCGACATTAGCCTGCCAAACATGGCCTTTTCCCATTCGGTATATTTTATAATGCCGAGTTTCTCCATCGGCGATCGCGTAGCGTGGGTGGCATCATCCATGATAGGCGAGTGAGTCAATCACGGCAGGGGCGGGAAAAGCTGGATTGATGAGTGAAGTGTGGGGAATTTTATATCGCTGCTACGTCTGTGTACGGAGCGGTAAGTGATTCTACTTATGTCTTCGGTGTGAGTCTGTGGGGCCGGGGCCCATAACCTGTTGCAGCTAGTTGAGTGCAGCGGCAGCTGAGTCACACCTCAGTGGCAGTAGACGGACTAGTGTCGTCGTGTCTCAGAATAAATATATTCGGGTGATATAAAATAGGTACATACCTAGTGTCGTCGTGTCTCAGAATGAAGAACACAACGACACTAGGGAGTGAAAATAGTATTTCGGTCACGTGCGCTGAGGCCACTCATCATCTATTAGTAGTAGTTCAACAGTCCCAACCTATTTCAATCTGGCATTGAGTGGGGCATGGAGTTCTTGCGTCCATGTGCACGTTTGGGTGATGCAGAAGACTTTCGTGAATTGGTGCATCGAGGAATAGACCTTACGTGTCGTGATTCTTCCGGTGAGACCGCTTTGCATTATGCAGCCTACGCAGGTAATCTGGATGTGGTCAATGCCCTTGTTGAACGAGGGCCAGCTCTGATATCTGCGCGATCACACTTCGGATTTACAGCACTTGACGATGCCATTCTAAGGTCGAGAACCTCTGATATTGCTGGGGTACTTTTGGATCATTGTGCCCAATTATTAAGTCACAATGCACTCCACGATGAATTGGTATATTTCGGACACTACGCGACGCCGCAAAAAGTGACGCTTTTGCTTGACCGCGGATGGGATAGGACGGTCAAGGATGCTCAAGGGAAGACACTGCTTGACATTGCGCGCAGCAAAGGCAGCGACACACTTGTCGAGTACTTGGAACATTACCAGACTGTCAGGCTCGCCCCATATGGGATGACATCTCACGCTGTGAATGCAGAGACACCATAATCTCGCATTCTAACCATGACTCAATATATGCATATATGCGATTTTTATGCTGAAATAGACGACACGGGTACAACGATAGTGGAAATATTTATTGTACCAATTCACCGGTACGCCAAAGAGAACAAAGGAGCAGGAAGAACCGTCCGAAGAGAGGAGACAGACTTGCGGAGATGATGAAGAGACGGAGAAGTTAGCAACGCAACTACAAAAGGGCGATGAGAAACGTGGATCGAGAGTAAAATTGGGAAAAATGTTTGAGCATTTGAATGAAGCTTAGATGACCGAATAAATGATTATGGCTTTCGCAGAAAGGCACAACACGTACTGGGTGCATAAATCTGTTTTGAGTCCGAGATCCCGGAGGGTCAGATTTCTTGAGGACGTTGATTGTCCGTTCGATCCTTAACCTCTCCCGCGAGGACAGCTTGATCTACCACGCCCTAGTACTCGCATTTGAGTCGCTTCCCAAGATCGACGGGCTCGTTATCACGCGCCCAATGTCCATACTAGAGGTGTACGGTGTGCCAGAGGTGTAGCGCACGACTGGTCCCGAAATGTTCAGTACGCTCATGCCAATGGACGTGCACAAAAGCGTGAGCGTGGATTCAGAGAAGGCGAAGATCGTGAGGAAGGAGGTGGAGAGCGTCAGAAAGCACAGACTGAAGTGTGAGCATTAGGACGGTGTACAAGGTGATGTCCAAGGGCCGGGTACGGGATGCAGGTACTTGGTGAACTGTAGGGGGACATCAGAGGCGATTTGGGTCTCTTGTTTGATAACGGGGCAAAGTTGAACCAGCACGAAGCCAAACAGCAGGACTGCTGGAGATCAAGCTCAAGCTTCAAGCCTGACGTGCCCCATTTCTGATTCGCTACAGTGCGCGTCCTACCTTGGAATGCCCGAGGCATTTAGAGTGGTGTTTTGTTCTTGCGAGCAACAAGACTCAAGAGGACATGGACAGTGCGAATGATATGAAGCTCGTTGACGCCTTTTGTATTGCCCTTGATGTCAAGGCCATACCCAAGTGGTGTAGGGTTGTTTAGTTCTACGTGCACAGATGGTCTGCACGTTCTTGAATGGTTATACCATGCTAGATTATTAGCTATGATGTCACTGTATAGTACGCTGCATTTGTAATTACCAATCGCTATTGTCTGTAAGGCTTTCTCAATTTCCTACCCAAGGAAGTAATGCAGCCTTTCATTTACACAAGCAGCCTATGACTTCCAGTCATGATTTGCTATAAAATACTAGGGAAAATCGAAGAGAGAGCATAAGCGCAACCGTCATAACAATACATCTGTACTAGAAAAATCACGACCCAAAATCAAACGCATTCTTCCCTGTCCTAACAGCATCCAACAATCCTTTCTCCGCCAACCTTTCAACAAGATTCGACAACAAATCATTGCAACCCGTATGTGCAACGACCTGCACCGCAACAGCAACATCTCCCATTGCCTACTAACATGGCTATAATACCCCACCTGGGCCAGCGGAATCGTCACTTCAGGCAACCCCACCATCGATGCAACATAGGTGAAATAATCGGATGGCTTTGCCGTGTTACCATCTCCACCAACCGGACCTGCAAGCAGGGCCTGTGCAGCCCCTTCCACGTTATTAAACTCTTCAACGTGGTATGACGGCAGGCCCCCGGTGCTCGCATCATACATGAACAATGAGTCCGAGCACGACTTGATATCCACTTTGATGAGATCCGATGCCACAGACTCGCGGAACGCATAAAGGACGTGTTGGGCTGCGACAAAGTCCTGTGCTGTGTGTTTCTCACCACGCACGAACATCGTCTTCTTGCTTGGGTCGAACGTCGGTGTGGAGTTGAACTAGTCCTTGTACGCCTCAACAAGCGGTTTGCTGATGGACACCCAGGAACAGTACTCAGCTAGGATGCTTGACGTGAGCTGGAATTGGGCAAAGTCGTGCGAGGGGATGTGGTCTAGCAGAGAAGTGGTGAAATTGATGGGGACAACAGTTGTTTTGAGGTGATTTGACAGCGCGGCTGCAAAGTCGTCCTAGAGGACTTGGGCTGCGGGGTTGGAGACATGAAAATGTTCGGTCAGTGTTGTGGGGAATCGAATTTTTTGGCGTTTCTTTCAGACGGGAGAGTGTTCGTACCTACCAAGGTGAATCAGCCTCGGGTCCCTCGTAAAGTAGCATGCCATATCCATATCCTCCGACAGCGGTAGCACACTGCTCATATCCAAACTCCCATGCGTAGGCCTCATCCTATATGCGCCCACAAATGCCACAGGCTTCCTCACACTTCCCTTTGTATCACTCTTGACAGTAAACTCGACCTATTCATACCCCCAATCGCACATGCACTCCCAGAGCTCAACGCAGATGCCGTGAGGTGCCCATCCCAGTGCAGGTTGAGCGAGTATGCGTGGTCGATGTACTCCCAGGGCTGTGCGCCGTGTGTGAACTGGGACGTACGTAGTAGGCATTGGATTGATGGCATGGTGGTGGAGAGTGGGGAGGGATGGACGAGAGCGTATGTGTGTGAATTTGCGCCTGTAAAAAGTCCTTCAACATCGAAGATGTCATTGATGGCAAAGTGCATGCCAAAGAGCAGGCTTAGACGTGAGGGGACAGGGATGTATTGTCGAGAGTGACGTTGGTGGGCGTCTCGCCGCTTGAGGGGTTTGGGATTGTGCCGAAGAGGAAGCTGGCGTATTTGTCTTTGCGGAGGCGGTAGAGGGCGAGGATGTCTAGATGGGACAAGTTCTGGCAGTGGGATGGACTACCTGATGGTTCATCAATCGAGTTGATTATGGAATGTACGGGGACGTGGGATACGCATGATTGGCCCCTAGTTATTCAGGACACTCGTGCCGATGGGCTGTACATGAAAGCGTGAGCGTGTATTTGGAGGGAGTGAAGGTCGTGGAGAGAGTGCGTTGGGGGAGTGCAGGCGGAGGTGGAGAGTGCGTTGGCAAGTGTGGGTGTTAGGACAGACGTGGAAGGTATAGACAATGGCAGAGGCCGGATGTGGTGCGGGTATGGCCGAAGGAGGGATGTAGTCCCGCCCGAGGTAGGAGCATTGGGAGTGCAAGGTGATGAGGATGAATTGGGAGGATCAGGACCCTTCTTGCGGGCCAAAGTCAAGAGCCATTTGAGGGTGCTTGAGCAGGCGGGGAGGATTACTGGGCAGGTTCAGGGACAACCACCGGAGTTTTGCTCTGTATTCATAGAGAACAAGAATGGGAAGGAGGAGATTGTTTGGAAAAGGATGTTGATACTGTTACGTGCCATCTTGAATGACGAGACAAGCCTGAAGAAAAATAATAATATATTGAGTTCTCAAGTACACATGGAACGCTGAAAACTGTAAGCGCGTGCATGGGAAAGCCAAAGACTATAGGCAGGACTCACCTCAGAAATAATCTACTCCAAAACAATGAAAACAGCCAAAGTTGAACCAGCGCACAGTGAAAAGTGAAACGACACGTCTCTGACTGGTGCTGTTTGGCTGATGGGCAGGAACCCGAGATCATCAATCAATCCCTGACATCACCCGATCATCCAACCAAGCAGCCCAAAACTCTAAAGCTATGGTGCTGGGCGCTTAGTCAGCGCTACTTTTGTACAGCGGCCAAATTGGGGGTTCAAAAAATTTTTCTTGGCAAGGTCGGGCTACATAGCAATACACGATTTGTCGGTAGACATTGGAAATCGAACTTGACACATTTTTCCACCTACATGATACGTCGGAAGGCTTTCAAGACTGCAGCGGCTCGTGCTCGTGAAGGATGAGCCAAAGAAAGAAAAACGAAAAAGAATATGTTGGATATGAGTTCTGCTCAAGAGATCATTGGCTCGGTTGATGAAGAATGTACGGCCTGGATTGGGGGAGTGAATCATGAGCAATCAGAGGAGGAATCTGGGGATGAAAACTGGAATAACACTGACGATGAGATGGAATCGGAGGATGAAGAACTCGAGCAACTGGAGGGAGAAGAACTAGTCGAAGGACTCAAAAAGAAGTGGGAATGCTTACAAAAGGAGATGGAAAGCTTTGAAAAAGGCTTGCTGTATTTTCAGATGTTGCAACCGAAGACACGAAAAGATTGGAACAAGGCCGAGGCCAACCAGAAACTTGGTTACAATGGGTTGTCAAAGCGCTCGCAACGCAGGACTGCACAGCAACTGCGTGAAAAAGAAGTCAAGGATAAAGTCACATGTAAAAGGTCAGTAATACTGCTTTGACACGGAAAAATGAAATCTGAAGGTACCTTTTGACAGTGAGCAGGCAAACAAATTTCTAAGTTTCTTTAATATCAAGACTTTGGATACGGTTATTGCTGAAAAAGAGTTCTTGCTGCAAGAAGGAGCTGCACCAGAAAATCAAGAACAAAGTTTTGACGAGGAAGATGGAATTCGTCAAGGATATCTATCAGATCTTCCAATGGATCCAGAGTACGAATCTGACAATGAAGAAGACAACTCACCTGGAGAATTTACAAGTATCCTGGCTCTCAACCACCCTTCAAGCAGCACAAATATCATTCTACCTCCGAAACTCAAACGATGCAAGTTGGATGTCCCAGCTTTTGAAGCACGTCAAATTGCCAAAGAGAATCGTTTCAAGATGTTGACAGCTGCTTTGCATGACATCGAAAAGCTTATTACATCAAAGAAAACTCAGTTTTCTGCAGGATCAAATAGATTACAGGCTTACCATGCACATTCTGTTCAAAGTTGTCTTCATATGGTCGTCAATAATAAGTGCCGCTTGATGGAAGCATCTGAAAGAGCTGCTGAGAGTCAAGGATTTTCTGTGAAATGGGGAGGAAGGATGGTTTGTCAATGGGTTGCAAGCTGAGTCAAAACTCATGAGCTTCCAAAGTCAGATCGTGGCTGCCATACAAAGGTCTATTCCTTACTTGATGATCCCAATGTGGAGAACAAATTACGATCTTACTTGCAAAGCAACAAATGGTCAACAAATCCTGAAAAACTTGCAGACTTTACGAAAAACAAGCTTCTTCCAGATGATGCAAAGAAATATCGTCACCATATCGTTGAAGAAGAGATGCCCACTGGTTTATGCAAATATCTTGAAGTTGAACTGTTTCCACGGATTCAAATGAAAGTGTCAAGAGGCATTTCTCTCTAAACAGCACGTCGATGGCTTCATAAGGAAGGATTTCGATATACTGCATACAAGAAAGCCTTATATTATGATGGACATGAACGAGAAGATGTTGTAGAGTACCGACAAAAAGTGTTTCTTTCCAAAATGGCAGAATATGAATGGCAGCTTGTTAAATTTGTTGTGGGAGATGTTGATAAAGAGGTTGAGCTTAATCTTGCTCCAGGAGAGAGTCCGATTGTTCTTGTTGCCCATGATGAGATGACGGCACAGGCAAATGATGATCAGAAGATGTCATGGGTATGGAAAGGTGAACAGCCATTGAAAAAAAAAGGAGTTGGGTGTGGGTTGCATCAGTCAGATGTTATCTGTTCAACAAAAGGATGGTTGAAAGACGCAAGTGTCACACTGGAATATGGAAAGAATTATGATGGATATTGGAATGGAGAACTCTTTGTGAAACAGGTATGTATTGACAACTTTAATATTAACTGGCATTCTAAATTTTTGTTCAGTTAAAGGAAAAAATTATTCCAGCTTTTGAATGCGCACATCCACCTGGTTACAAGGCACTATTTCTTATCGACAACTCTCAGGGTCATTCTGCATATTCTGAAGATGCTCTTCTTGTGTCTCGGATGAACATGCAACCAGGTGAACGGCAGGCAAAAATGTGTGATGGCTGGTTCATCAAAAATAGTGAAAAAATCATGCAAAAAATGTGCTTTCCATCAGACCATGCAGAGCATCCAGATGAGCCCAAAGGCATGCAACAAGTTCTGAAGGAACGTGGACTGTGGCAATCTGGCTTAATTATGAAATGTGAGTCACGAAAGGATAATGATGGAAAAACAGTCAGATGCCCAAATGATGCCACTAATTGTTGTGCCAAACAAATCCTTCAGAATCAGCCAGATTTTGTGGAGCAAATGTCTCTTGTTCAAGAAACTATCGAAGCTGCTGGGCATCTCTGCATCTTTCTGCCAAAATTCCATTGTGAACTCAATTTCATTGAGTTCTTCTGGGATGCTGTCAAAAGATATCTCCGTGTTCACTGTGATTATACATGTGCAACGTTACAAGAAAATATGCCCAAGGCATTGGAATTGGTATCTATTTCAACTATTCTAAAATGGGAACATTGGATGAAAAGGTGGATGGAAGCATATAAAAGAGGTCTGGGAGCAAAAGAAGCACAAATTCAAGTTCAAAAATTCAGTTCAGCACAGTATACATCACATAGAAGGATTTCAGAGAGAGTCGCAGCAGCTCTCGATGTATAGATTACTATATATGGTAGGACCCTTTTTTACCATATATGGTAGGTGGCCAAATTGAAGTCGAACAAAAAATCTATCTCCATCAATTTGAAGAATTTTGAAAATCTGTCTTGAGGTTTTATTCCTTTTATAAAACAATGCATTTTGGCAAGAGAAATAAAAAATCAGATAAATTCTCAGAGGTATGACTTTTGGTTGTACAAAAGTAGCGGTGACTAAGCGCCCAGCACCATAGCTCTCAACACCTTGCCACGACATGCTGCAGCCACAGAGATGGTGGGAGAAGGAAAGAAGAGGGTAGAGAAAAAGAAAGAAGAGAAGGATAACAATATGGGAGTATAACAGGGAAAAAATAGTTGAAATAAGTGAAAAATAGGCCACAGAAAAAGCTATAGCCATACCCAGACTTGGAAACACACAAGGCCATTGAGGAATTACCTGAATATTCTGTCCACAGGAGGGATATAAAAGGGTGGAGGTTTGGAGATTATGACAAGCCATT
>QGOA01000985.1:0-11975 GCA_003313075.1 Termitomyces sp. MG16
TGAATGGAGAGTAAAAGAGGAAAAAGCTTTGTCCGTGACTTTGAGGTCCACATAATCCTATTCTACGGGTTAGAATCAGTATACCGACCAGTAGTATAGCCCTTCAGCAGGGGTAATCATCTTTCCATGATCCCAGCTTCTACGCCAACAGAAAAGGAACTCTGCTTGACACAACAAGAGTTTCGATATATCAAGGTTGTGGGCGCTCATGGTTTATTCTGATTGACGTCACTTGGATACATGACATTCCATCGGTCGTTACGCATATTGTTCAAAAAACATAAAACATTTCCGCTCTTTCTGTCCAACAAGAAACCAACACAATTGGTTGTTAAGCGCAGGTAGGAAAAACTACGTCGGCTGACTACACATGAAAAAGACGTCGCTGTCACCAGAGCATCTGAAGGAGAGAAACAGACAATAATCGCAATTCCTAGAGTACAAGGCACCAATTGTCTCGATTGAGCAGCAACGGTCTTAACAACGCGCGGAGTTGAAAAATGACCTTAGCCAATTGAAATGGAAGTTGTTTTCCTTTGTTTTTATTCAACGAAGCGACAAATGATTCCCCGCTACATAATTCCCGTATGTTTCGGTGTCACTGCAGCAAGTACTGACACAAACCTCACTAGAATCTGCGCCTTCAAATGCGTAAATTTACTCTCGACTCCAGTAGCCCTTGGACACTGTCAGTAATGACTATTTTGAAGACATTGGACGGAGAACGCTAACTTTTCTTACAAGGTCCGAACCCTACCAAACAGGCAAGCGCCTTCTACTTGCCCTCCCTTATCATGCCCAAACCATCAATGTCCGAGTTGTCAAAATGTATCCCCCGACCAACTCCGTAGTTCTCCTTGTTGACAACCTTAGCCCTTCCCCGGACATTCCCCCTCGGGTGATATTGAAGCTTGCTGATCGTCGGTTTGGAAATGCGCGAGAGGAGTACTTAGACGATCCAGCGTGGCCTTGGACAATAGACAGAGAACGTGACTTTCAAGCACGTTTACGCGCGTACATACAGGCCCATGGACATCCTCCCGATCTGAGTCTCAAGGTAAATAGTAATAATAAACCGGAGGAGGATGACGAGGATGAACCGACGTGGATGGAGGAGCTCCGACATTGGAACGCCTTCGATTCCCTCCATCAGAAGGAGAAAATGGCGTACTCATATTTAAAAGATGCTCAATTGCGTGGCTATGTCCCCCGATTTTTCGGTGCAGTCCGCATTGCTATGTCTTCTGAAAAGGTGCATCCCTCGCTTGATCACATCGATGGCCTCATGATGGAATATATCCCTGGCCGAACCATGGGCGAACTTGAACCAGGCGTTGACATATCCGATGATGATGCAGAGGAAGTTTCTCAGAAGGTACTGACTCTTGGCCGGTATTTACGGCACTATGGCGTTGCGCATAATGATATACACCTCAACAACATCGTCCTCCGTGCACCATCAAATGATCCGGTTCTCATCGACTGGGGCCAGGCTGACCTTGATAATGCCCAGAACAATTTCTCTGCTGAAGAGAATTGGGAGAGTATTGGAAACCGCCAAGATTTCGAGATGGATATACGGACGATCCTTCATCACGGTCGTCCGTGGCATCGATTTAGGACTCCTATCTCTAATGAATGCAGAGAAGAGCAGGCAAAGCAGATGGGTTGGAGCGGAACCAACTTTCATGTCGTCAGTACTCTTACCCCCGAAGAGCTGGGAAAATTGTTTTATAGGGATTGTAGTGTAGACCGGGACTCTGGGTTGATGTGGAAGGTCAGACCAAATGTCAAAACTCGACCTATTTATGAGCCATTCAAGCCCCTCCATGAGAGGTAGTCTCGCTCCAAGTTTTATTATTTCATCTTGCTTTTATTCTATTTTTGGCTTTGTCAGTGATGCACTTGATGTTGACAAGTGTGAGTTGTGCAACACATGTATACTATGCCCTACCACGCAGTCGACAGGCCACCTACTAGTCGACACTTTTGATGAAACGTAATTTCTCGCTCTTTCTCTGAAATTTTTTTTATAGTTCATTATGATTAGTCTATTGAAATGTGCTTGAAGTTGAACGGAGGCAAAATACTCAGTAATTAGAGTGTATTTGCAACACATATCTTACTGGAATTGGAATTAGGCTGACAACGATCCCTTTCAAGCTACGTGCTGTTGTGCTTTTTGGCTCACTTTGATTCTCACCACTGTGTCGCGTCGTTCTTGGATTCACATAACCACAAGCAGTGACAATGATCTTTACCAGCCATGGATCCAAGATGTAGCTGCTGAGAATGGCAAGTCATGGTGATGGCACACAGCAATCATGCCAAGAACTTTCACTCAGTTGCTATTTGCTTGCACTACAAGTAGTGAAAACTTTGGGTTGCAAATACACTCTATTGTCGAGTCCCTTCTCAACAATGATTTGTGGGTTGGTCACTCTTTTGTCACATCTGCCATAGGATGCTGCAGTGGACTATGAATGAACTTATTGATTAAACATGACATGTTCAGGATGTGACTTTGTTGAATTGAATGTCTGATTTACTCAAGATCATGGAAATCAATAAAATTCCTGACCATCAAAAAAAAATGAGAGCATTTTCTTCTAAGACTATGACATCCAAGAAGCATTGAGTTCTGTGCCCATGCTTGGCTGCTGATGCTGCTACATATGAACTCCAGCTTCAAAGTGCCATTGCAGACCTTGCCAATGGAGAGAGAATATTCATCCATTTTTGAAGCTGTGTAAGGACTCTGATGCTAATATGAATGACAATCATTCTTGTTCCACTGCAAAGTCCTTTGGTTGTATCTAGATTCCTAAGAAGCATGACAGGAACTCCAATTTTCAAAGCCAGTTTAGCCAAAAGCAAACACTGGCTTTTAAAGAGTTCCACAGAATATAATGCAAGGCCATTAGGATTTCTGTTATTATATAGAACAGAATCTGCACTCTGTAAGATCCTTTCTTCTTCTAAATACCTCTTTAGAACTTCTGAATTGATCTTCTTTATATCAGAGTTCTTGCAAGAGAGAATGAATAGTCCAGACCCCCCAGCCTTAGCTGTGCATTACTGGGAATGTCTACAAGTAGTTGGAGGAGGACTTGGTCTATCCCATGGTGGCACTTTACCTGTCTTTGGTTTTGTAGAGGATGGCAACAAGAGCAGCAAGGATGCAGGAAGTACTGACACCAACTGTGATTGGGCATGCTTGACAAAAGTAATATGACAAAGTAGCTCTGACATATCTTGTCAGTATTGCGCAATCACTGTTGGTTTGTTAGTAGGTCAGCTGCTATATAGTTTTCATCCATATACACAGCCACTTACTATAGTATTTAAGCATTCTCCAGATGTATTAGATAGACATCTGGTACTACAGATACACTGAGTTTCTCTCCACACTTGATCTAAACTAATTTCATTGCATCACACTTAGGTACAGTCTAATCAACCAGTAACCATATCTCATCTTTGTCAATGCTAGGCGCTACATCATAAAATTTGTCTTGGCATATGGCATGTTTATATGTTGAGGAGTTCTGGCAGAGTCCTGGTGTGCTCAAGACATTAATATAACAATAGGTGCTAGATGTGAGCACACTCAATGCTATCTGGCAAACTGTAAGTGCTTGAGTTCTGACAAAGTTATGACAAAAAAGAGAATAGTGTAATATGATAGTGTCTACTGTTGGCACTATAGACAACAAAGACAATGAACATGTTGCTAGTGCTGGACTTCTCAGAGAGACAAATCCAGACTAGTGAGTTTGAACAGTAAAGGTAACTGGGGTTTCTATTTGTTGTTATTTACATGTGCAGTAGCTATCTTTTATATTTTGTGTTATTATAAATTAAAAAGATGTCTGTTTGTAGTGCTACAGCTTAGCACATTCAATTGCTGTCTTGACCAATGGTGCACTGTCAATAGCAACTAGTGGTGTATTGGCCACAGCGACTCTATACTTTTCCAAAAGTTTAAATAGACTTGCTCACTTTTTAACACAAGTCTGAATCACTAGTTGGTTCTAGTAAGTGGCCAGAAAAACATCAACAGATGCCATAATCCAGAAGCATGATTCCTAGCACCACTAATACAATGCTGTATCAGCAGCCAGGGACATAACAAGCATTAGAAGTCAAAATAAACAATTATTAAGGCTGAAAACTGTAAGCCTTCTGGTAGCAGTCTCAACAAAATTGTATCTCCAAAATACCCAAATAAAAACACAGAGAATACAGATCAGATCAGAGCAAGGACCAACTCAGGCTATCAACTCAACAATACTCCAGCCACTGTTATGGGGAGGGGAAGCATGGGGCTGGCAAATGGAGTGGATTGGCATCAATCTGAAATGATCTGGATCAATGAAAGATCTGATCTAAAGATAACCAGATTGGAATGTTTTGATGAAAGGAAAAACATGACTGGAAGATGATAAAGGAAGAATGAATAGAGGAAGGATACAAAGGAGGGATGAATGGAAGAAGGATACAAAGGACAGATGAATGGAGGAAGGATACAAAGGATGGATGAATGGAAAGAGGATACAAAGGAGGGATGAATAGAAGAATAATACAAAGGAGGGATAAAAGAAGAGATGAATAGGATGGTGGCACAGGAATTGAATGGTAGCAGTAAAACAGGCATCACAAAAATGGAAAATGGAACAACAAATTAGGTTAGGAATGCTGGGAGGTCAGGAACAAAAAGTCATGTGTAGCTAGTGGTCTGTGCACTGTAAAAGGAGTATCAATAGTCCAAGTAGAGTAGAGAATAGGTAGGCAATTGATAGGCAAAAACTTGGTGGTTCCTAGAAAGTGAAACACTTAGGCTGGAGTTTGTTGAGAACCTTCTACTTTTCAGAATATTATATATTTTGAGAAGTAACCCTCTTCAATACATCAAGTTGTTATCAAGCACCAGTGTGGATTAGAGGCAACTTTCTAAAACTTCAAGAAAGCCCCAGAACTATAGTAATACTTACACCAAGTACTACATCACCTATTATCTCCATTTTGGATAGCCTGAGATGTCAAGCTTTTAGTAAATTTGGCTCCATCAATGTCAATGATGGTGTTTCTGATGGCAGTGTCCTGACAGATAGCAGTGCCTAATGTTCATCTTCATTTAGAATTGGGTTTAGTGAATTACTTCCTCATAGATGTGCTAGTATTGTCTTTCCAAAAGTCCTGAGTCCTTGCAGTCAATAATGTTGACTAGTAGATGAGACTTTTAGGTTGCCAAAGATAAACTGAGCCAGTAGAAGATAGCCTAAGTCTCCAGATTGATTGACAAGGGTAGGCCTATCTTGTTCTGTGATGTGCTCAGTCCAAGCAGAAGCTTATCAGTGGAGGAGGGTCCAGGCATAGATAATAGCTTAGTGACTTTGGTATTCCAACTTTGCTAGGAGTCTTGGCACTCTCTAAGACTATCAGGTCAACTGTCAAGATGCCTTGGACTGGCAAGCTCTTAACCATGTCTAGTCCAAGGACTTCTGATGAAAGTATGGACAAGCACTCATGCAATTAATTCCTTGATCCCCATCTTATTGTTGGACCTACAAGCACCAACAATAGCAAAGAGCAGTGGTTTTTCAATTCATGTCAGCCCACATGGAGTTCAACTTTCTATGTTGAACTCCAGGTGAGCACAATAGCATTGTTCTGTCCATATGATACACAAATTAAACTTTCTATGTTGAACTCCAGTTCCATGTGATAACTAAGTTGAGATTTTATTGTCGCTTGCCTGTGCTGACTGCAACCTTTCTCGCACACATCTAAGATGTTCCTTTGTCAGGTTATGGGCCCCACAAGCAGTCTACTCAATGCTGCATTGTCCAGCTCCAGAGATGCATTCAAATTCCCAAAACTCAATGGTAAAAACTATGCACTGTGGGCTGAGCACATGACAGCCACACTGCAGTCTTGCTACCTCTGGCTCATTGTCACTGGCAACAAAGAGCAGCCCTCCAAGCTATCAAGCACTAAACCTGAGGGTCTGGATAAAGCCATCTGGAAGGTTGAGAAAAAGGAATACCTTGAGTGGACATTGCAGGATCAGGTGGCACAAGGTCTGATAAAATCTGCAGCTGAGAGCTCCCAGTAGCCTCATGTTGCAGACAAGAGAACAGCAAAGGACATGTGGGATGGCTGGAAAGCATTGCACATCACAAACCAGCAAAAGATTAACATCCATTACTACTTCAAGGATCTTTATACTCAGAAGTATGCAGATGGGACTAACAGGGCTGATCATATTGCTGCTATGCTTGATATCAAGAAGAAGATCACAGTTGCTAGTGAAGAGCTCCCAGACATCCACATTGCCCATGCACTCATCCTTTCATTACCACACACTTTGTCATGGGATCTCATCAAAATTCACCTGTTTGGAATGGAACAACTCATCCCTGAAGATGTGTCAATCTGACTTCAGGCTAAATACAACTGCCAATTCTGCAAGAAAGAGAGTGAAACAGCTCTGCTTGCCTCAAAGAAATCTGATGGCAAAAAGAAAGGCTGAAAGCCTGCAGCCAATGACAAATGTTGCTACTGTCAGGAGCTTGGACACTGGATCAACAAGTGCCCTAAGCACATTGAGGATAGAAGAAAAAAGGGGCTAGTGATGGTTCAAAAGCTGCAAATCTTGCCATCACTGACCTCCGAGAACTTTCCCATAAACCTGGGCAAAGTGTATATGGCTGAAAAATTCAATCATATTGGTGACGTGCTCCTCGATTCTGGTGCAATGTCACATATGTTTTACAATCTGTCATTCTTTGTCATGTACATGTCAGTGACCACCAATTCAGACAACAACTGGATTTCAGTAGGAGACACCTGTAACATATCTGTTGTTGGGCATGGAACTGTAAAATTTCAAACACAGTCACTAAAAGGTCCAAGAACAGTCACCTTGGACTGATGTCCTCCATGTTCCAAAGATCACCACCAACCTTGTCAGTTTTGGAACCTTACAATGTGAGGGTGCATGCAACTTACAAGAGTTATATGGAGAGATCTGAAACTGAGCTGGTCATGCTGAAGAATGGGGCAGAGTTATTCCATGCATTACTATTGGGTAGCACCAGCATCTTGTATTATATCACCTGCATTGCAATTCAAACTGAATCTGCTTATGTTGCAAGTAGGAGTCTTTGACTATGGCATTGCCACCTTGCCCACTTGAACCATGATGCAATGTAACCATTGGTTACAAGCTAGAACTGTCTTGTGTGGATCACACAGTGCTAAATCAGACTGCTGTATCAGATTTGACTAAAACTAGAGTGAATACAAGATGTTGTCTTATGTAATACTCTACTGTCTGCTAATAGCATTGTTGATGCTTGTAACATACCCCCCAATGAGACCAAATACTTGGTCTTAGATGAGAGATAGACTATGAATTTGCATGAAAGTGCATGACATCAGAAGATTACACACACTGCATAGCTGTAGGAAGTTAGTGACATGAGCCATAGCGGTAGTGTATAGTTTAGACACTTGACACACTTAGTCTTATGGTCTCTCAGTGCACAAGTGCACATACCAGCCCAAATAGCAAGAAAGTAAGATAAAATTAAAAAAAAAATTAAAAGAACTACAACATCTGTCTGCTGTAAATACATGCTACCCTGGAGTGCATGTCAGCCTAAGAATGTTGAGTTTGCACTCAGATTTACCTAAAAATTAAAAAGGGTCTATGACCCATCCAATGAGGCTCCTGTGACCTTGCTCATCTCCATCACCATTGACTTCTCCTCTGATGTGACGTTAATTGCAGGAGAGGGAGGCACCAATTCTGTCCTTGATGGGGTGGTTGACCCCTCAACTGCATGCAAATCTACCACCATAGGCTCAGTTAGTGTGATGTTGATTGCTGAGGCAATGGTGGGTAGCATACCATGCACTGACATGTGTTTTAGGAGATTGACCTGGTTAGGGTCTATGCCAATGAGATAGCCTCAGAGTTGATTGTGAGAATACTCTTCTTATTGTGCTTGAATATAAGACAATAATAATTGTCTTCAGTCATCTCCTGCCATCCATCCCATTGTGGGACTGTGGGCAGGGTGCTCCATGCACTCATTGTTGATCTTCTTGAAGATGTCCATAGACATCATTGGATGTGAGACTGCTGTTCCAGAAAGACCACACCATATGTATATGCATGATCCATCTAGTCCAGTGGGATTTGGTTGTGCAATAAAATGTGTAACACATCATCATTGGAGAAGTTCTGTGCATGGTCATTGGGCATGTGAACTTGGTGAATTTTGAGCTGAGGCCCACATTGGAGCTCAAAGAGTTACTTAGAAAACATGGCATTATATGAGGCAATTGCCTCATGATATAGTCCTGGACAGGCCATAACAAGAGTCATGCACCAAACAATCATATGTTTGGCTGCACTACTAGTGCAGAGAGCTCAACACAATGCAAACTCAAAGAGGGTTCACTAGTGCATGCGGTATGTGTGATCAACTACAATGCCATGGTATGTCTTTTCCAGCCCAGAGCAACCAAAGACCAGTGTGTATTGAGCAAGCTGGTCCAGGTCAAATGGTGTGGCTGGAACTAGTGCATGCATTATGTGCAGTGCAGTGGATCCATCTTCTTTCATGTGCAAGAAGCACCCTGGAATGTGTCGTTGCTCAATGAGAGTGATGTTGTCAGGACCCTGCATTGGATTGATGAGGTCCTGGTACTGTGGCTCCATCATCAGGAGCCACATAGTTCTGTCATGCAGAGCCTCAACTGTTCAGTGTGCAAACATCTGAAGCTTAGTAATCAGCATATATGCAACAATTCTGTTGTGATGCAGAATGTGTACATTCATATAATATTTGTAGAGCTGGTCTAGCTCTAAAGGAGTACAGGGAAGGCCATGTGGGGCATGCTTATATACAATTGTGCCCAGAATGTGGGCAGGCTGTCCAGATGCAAACTCATATGATGCCACTCTGTTGATGTTGGCTCCCATCAGCACTGTATTCATGAGATACAAATAATAGGTGCAATGGCTGAGTGCTCCTCTAAAGCACAAATTTATCTGCTCAATATCAAGCGGACCTCACACTTTCATCTCCAAACCATCAGGGATTCTCTCTGAGAAATCATCCTTGGCCTGATATTGAAGGGCCTGCAACTCTTTGGTGTGATTTGCCTTCTTTTTTGCAATGTGCTTATTGCACAATACTCATTGGAATCAGTCTGCAGCCAATTCCCCTTCCCTTTCCTCCTCCTCATGCTCTGAGCTCAACTCTCCATAGTTGCTCTCATCAGATAAGGAGACAACTGGCACTTTGCCTTTTCCAGGCATGGGCTTGTTTCTCAAGGTTGCCACCAGGCCATCATACTGCTCTGGTGTATGCAGGTCTGGGGTCAAAGCAGCTACAGCATAGTGTGCTGGCAGTGCTGGCATTGAAACAGGCAACATGAACAACATCTGGACTTCTCCTGCTTGTGCAGGAATGCTAGCAGGAAAGGCTATTCAAGTGGCGGTTTATGGCCATGACACTGATGAGATGGCCCTGGCCTGCCCAGGGCAGATATAGATATTGGCTGAGCCACCAGAGGTGCAGGCATATTTCATGCCAGAGTTCTCCCTCCAGGCTCAGCATGAGAGATATTCTGAATGGGCACCCTTGGTGCCACAGTGACAGGTTTTGTCATGAGCCACACCTGCGCCACCCCAACCCTCCGGTAACCCATGCCCAAAGACCCTCCCTCAGAAACCATCCCCTACACACCACCCAGTGCACCCCTAGGGCACACAGGACCTAGACTGACTAGAACCAACGCCACCCTGACCAGGGCTGACCTGACAGCACCCAACAACCAGCCCTGGCCAGACCTAAGCCTCAGCTGGCACGTCACGCATTCTGGATGCCATTGCAAATCCCAATCGATCAAGCCTGGAGGCTGCCCCATTTAACATCTGCTCCTGGTGCTACTCCCGGGCCTGGACTGACCTGACAGCACCCAACAACCAGCCCTGGCTGGACCCAAACCTCAGCCAGCACATCACGCATTCTGGACGCCGTCCCAAATCCTGATCAATCAAGCCTGGAGGAGGCTGCCCCATTCAACATCTGCTCCTGGCACCACTCCCAGGCCCAGGCAATACACTGCAGCCCATTTGCACCCTGGGACCATGCAACCGCAGAGGACTCCCACCCGGACAATACACTGCACAGGATGAACCATGTGGAAAGGGGTACGGACCTCACCTGGTGCCAGGTATTTAACCTGTAGTTTGTAGCTCATCACGGTAGTCTTGATATTGCTATAACTCTTGTCTCTATGCTTGTCCATCTATCTACTCACTGAATCTACTCATTTTCCTCCAACTCAGTCTCTCAGTCTTAAGTCTCACTTGTCTTCTCTTCCATTTCCCGGTCTTGGGTTGTTCTCAATCCTTTTTCTCAGTGTCTCCTCTGCCTCCACTTTGTTGTGCCTTGGACTCAGCCTAGGACTCCACCTCTACCAGCCCCCCCCTCCAGCTCTCTGTGTACACTCTGGAGCACACCATCAGCTTACCGGAGTTATCTGTAGACATTGAGTCCACCTAGTAAGGACCCGCTTGCAGTTGAAAGCCCCCATTGTCAGCGGAACCTGACATAATATCAAGACTCCCCCTTCCTCTGTTCTCAATGTCTACGTACATGTACACCCTCATCTACTACCCCATGGGCTACCAAACCAATGCCTACAGTTGCCCATTACCTGAACAATACAATTACAGCACCCCCCAACCTGTATACCTACCTCTGATTCCCAAAATATATCTGGCACCCCGATTCTGGGCCCCCAACCCAAATGGAGCCTACGGCCCCTCTGCCAGCCAGCTCCTACACCCCCCAGACTAGCAGATGTATGCCAACCCCCCCATCAATTCTGGCTCCTATAGGATGATATCCGGAGGACTCCCCAAAACCCCATGGGGAGCCTCCCTGCCTCCAGCCAGCAGAGGACCATTTGCACCCTGGCCGCAGCCCACCCAACCCCAACTGACCCCCTCAAACACCAAAATCCTGGAACCCCCTCAGAACCGACCACGCCCTATGGCGGCTCCGCTGGCCTGCCCTCTGACCTCCCCTCTGAAATGACAAACAGAGGACTACCTCCGGCAGCGAGACAAAGTGCTGCACACACTCCGCACCTCCCCCAAGGAATTTGCCCGACGCACACACACCCTCTTGGTTACTCTCGGCAACTACGACCTCTGGGGCACACCAAAGGAGTGGGCCAATTGCCTCCTTCGCTTCCACAACCAATTCCAAAAGGAGACCCTCCCCGACAACACCCTGATGCTCTGGGACAAACTCCAAAACCTGATAGACGAGATCTACACCAGCCCCAATCCTCACTGCTTTGAGGACTCCTTGGACCCAGCCCGCTCCTTCCACATACAAAGGGACGAGCACTGCTTAGGTGCCCAAGGCAATCCCCCACACTGAGACCAACAACGGCAAGAAGAACTCAACGCTGCCTCTGCCACCTTACGGTCCCTAAATCTGGCAGGGGCCTCTTCGATCAACCCACCGCCCACACCGTCAGACTCTTTGCCCATCCCCAAGCCTACTTGGTGCCCAGCACCTTCAACACATGGGCGCAAGTGGCCAAAGGTGACCCCCTGCCCCAAGGGCAACGACCCTTTGGAAGACACCCTCTCATACATCAACGAACCCCAAAATCCAGGACCTCCCAACCACTCTGAGAATCCTCCTCCTGCTTCCGCTCCCAAATTCTCCTTACAAATGCCTCCCCCATCTGATCTCGCGTCCTCCCCGCACCTGTGAGGGACCTCCGGGACCACAGGGTACCACCCGACCACAGCCCAGACAAGTCCCACCCTGACCCTCCTTCGAGCCTTCCCTGACCGAGGGCCTCCTCAGCCCCTATATGGCCCTGACCTGGGACCACCTCAACCTTCCTATAGTCAACCACCCCAATTC
>QGOA01000990.1:0-13456 GCA_003313075.1 Termitomyces sp. MG16
TCGCCTCAAAAAGTTGTTCCAGCAGTGTAAATGATTTGTCTCGAGTAATTTGCAAGTATTCATCAACGCTAGTATACGTGCCATCTTGTGCAATTCTGAATTCAAGTTGCTGGAGCAAAGTAGTCAGCATTGGTCCAAATGAAATCGATCTTCCTGTCTTCATGTCGTTTGGTGTAGTCCAAGTCGTATCAAGCAAGACTCCGAGCCCAAACTAAAAAGAAATAGATTAATAGAGAATTATCAAGACAAAATTCAACCTTTTGATAGAGGTACAAAACATAGTTTCTGGTAGTCGTTTTTCGCTGGTACGCTTTGCCAAATGCTTTTCGCATTTTCTTCCACTGAGATTCTTGTTTTGGCTGTGGTGTTCGAAAGCGCATGTCTTGAATCTCGTCTTTACTTAGATACGCAAATGCATTGTCAAGATATTTTGTACGTTCATTTTGAGGGAGTTCGTTCCAAGTGGTTTGAAACTTGAGAGTGTGGATTGTGCGGACGATGTAGCAAATAAAAAAAACAAGATTTTCTCCATGCGGATTCTCATGAAGAAACTGGCATATAATCAGTATCTATTTGGATTTTATAACAAATCTTACCTTTTCACGCTTCAAGAGACATTGCTTGATATTGTTTTCAGCATCGATATTTTGGGACAACTCAATAACATCCGTCCATTGCGCCATATTATTCATTCCCTCTTGCAATAATGATGTCTAATAAAGTATAAGTAGTACAATCGCCATCGTAAGTTGTACGCATACCAGATATGGAACAGTAGTCGGATAGTATCCCACCAATAACCGAGCAAGGGCGTCATCTTCACGCTTGGCAAAGCTGCATTTTTTTGGGCGCATAATGTTGCTAATAAGGCTATCTATCGCAAAGTGAGAATCAAAGGCATCTGGCCAGATCTTGGTTAATCTCAAAGTGATTTCCTGAAAACGATTTATCAGTAGCAATAACTGAGATTAAAGATACTTACATCTCTATTATCTTCGACCATATGTTGTTCTTCTTGTTCTTCAGAAAAGCTAGCAAGAATTTCGTGTTCGTAGTCGGATACAAATGTCATGTTCAGCAAATTATCTATTTCAAAGTTAAATATATGCGCTAATAATAGAAAAAACTGACCTTCAATGCCTGAGTTATCATCCCAAGTGTATTCACCATCCAGAAAATCTTCAGATATAGTAGCCAGCATAGCAACTTGAGATGTCATTTGTCCGATGAATTCTCGTGCAAGTCTCAGAGTATTTGCAAATTCTCGGCGACTAGGAGGCGTTGAAGGCGTTTCTAAGGGTTCCAAAGTACCGACAGCAGTCAAGGCATCTTGTAACGAGTGGAGAATCTCTTCATGCTCAGTATAAATGGACATGGTAAAGTGTATATATATGTGATTTACTAAACTATGTCGTTAATTATTTAGACTTGAACAAATAAAGTCAATCAATCAAATGTCGACAAAAAAGTGTTTTTTTTTCCTCGATTTATTAGACTTAAAAATACAATAAATAAACTAAATTGAAGCTTTTTGCTTGATTTTTAGTGATTCCGCACTCAAAATGTGAGTGCGGCACTGACTTTTGATATGTTGTTATGTTTTTGTTTTATTTTTATTTTTTTATCATGCTTTCGATAGATAGTTTAGCTGAATTGTAAGTAGATTTATAAATGTAAAACTCTAGATGACAAGAAAGATGAAGCAAAAAGGATATAGAATAGTATTTCTACAAATCATATGTTATGATTACTTGTCTATATCGGAAGGTTGTTCAAGTTTTTTGTATCTGCGATAATATGAAATTAAAAACTTGGCATGTCGAGGAATATTTGTTTGATCTTTTGGCTCAACTTTAATCCAGTCACAAAACATAGCTGGAGTTTCCCAATTCTTTTCCCATCTATCCAAGCCAACGTCTTGAGCAATAGGGCTGAGAAACTTTGCACGATCTGCTTCTGGTACCTTTGTCAAAATGAGAGCAGTTACGCGAGGCAAAATTTTCGGAATAGTATCATGGTGAGGGCATTTTGATGGATCGATAATCATGCCTTTGTCATGCGAATCATGACCAAAAGATTCTCTGAATGGAAGCCAACACAAAAAGCAAATAGGCCAGACTTTGAATTTTGAAAAGTTGGTGCATTGAATGGAAGAAAACCAGACATCAAACCAGCCATCTAGTTTATGATGGGTATGAGGACGAGGTTCTGGATCGACAAGATCATGCACCCAGCAATAGGGGCAACCAACAGCGACGATACGGTCAATTATGTGTTTGAGTATAACGAGTTCTGCTTCTGCATGTCGCATTCTTGTGTCCAAGTCTGACCCATTGTTTTCGACAGTAAGTAGATGTGGAATGCGAGAAATATTTGGATGGCTCCGATCTGCAAATTGAGGCAAAAGAGCTGTATCAGCATCGCGCTTGAGACTGGAAATTGGCTTTGAAAGCGGTTGAGAAAATGATGGTCTTGGTACTGTATATAAATCTTGTGACTAATAGCATGTTAGCGAATATATACGAATCATATAAGACTTGCAAACCTTGCATAGCTCTTCACAGTTATCACAATTTGCTCCTTTATCAAGAGCTCCGCAAGAGTGTGTTAGACCATTGACTGGTTGAAATTCAAGTAAACGACAAGCTGGAGTTGTGAGAAAACGTCGCATTGCTCTGATGCCAGTATGGTCTCCTTGTAGTTCGTCTTCTTTTTTGTCTTCCAGAATTGATGGAAGCTGCGAGTAAAAGACATGCGAATATGAGAGTAATCCATCACGTCCAGCTCGTCCAACTTCCTGCACGAAAAACATCATACCATGCACATTATAGTGTATAACATGCCGGACAGAGGAAAAGTCGATTCCTTGTCCAAATCCCATAGTCGCTACAATCCAGCGTTGAGAAGGCTGAAGACCAAGTCTCCACTGTGTTTGGCGCTGCTTTTTGATTTCCTGATTTTTCGTATCGTCTCCATTCATCTTTGAATAGTAATCTGGAAGATTGAGCTTCAAAGAAAGCTGCTGAACATTGGATACAGTTCGGCAGTATATAAGCCCTCGCTCTGACGGCTGAAGCTCGATAGATTGAACTAGTTTTTGTATTTCATTTTGCAGGAGAATGTCGTTGGAAAAATAGTGAACTTGATATTTGATATTGGTTCGCATAGTAGGTGCACGGATTTCATGCAAGATAGATCGAGGAATTTCCATCCAACGACAAAGCAAGTCAACAGATTGTGGAAAAACAGTGGCAGATAGAAAAGTAATCGGTTTTTTCAAGGCCGTTAACATCTTGAGGAGATCAAAGCCTTCACGAAAGGCAGAGGTATATATTTGATGGGATTCGTCCATAAATATTCGCTGTAAGCGATAGTTGACACCTCGAGACCAATTACGAAAGTTGTCTGTCGGGACAAGATGGGAAGGGACGATAATAATGCGATCAGTGACTGGTTGACATTTTGGGTAAATGCTGCCGGAAATTCTTGTTTGCTTGAGACGACGGTACATGTCTTCAACAAGTGCTGTAAGAGGAATGATTACAAGAAAAAGTTTGTCCGGATGAAGAAGTGCAGCTGCAAAGAAAGAAATGGCTTTTCCGCTACCAGTCGGAAGAATTCCCAAGACATGATTATCGGTCATGCAGCTTTGAACAAGTTCTGCCTGTTCAGGACATGTCCAAGTATAATTATCGTAGTCCTTGTGTGGTAAAAGTTCAGATACTGCAGAAAGCAAGTTTGGATGAACAGGAAGAGGATTTTGATTAGGCTGTGGTAGCGGAGTCACTGATAAACCCATGGCATGAATTACTTCCTGCGCAATGTATGGACCAAGTTCTTCTGTATATGCATCGAAACGACGAATTACTCTTTGAGTAAGCTTTTCAAAGTTTTCCTGGAGTGTTATCTTCAGAGTTTCTAGCATTGGGTTAAGAAAAGCATCAAGGTTTTTGAACGCTTCATCGCGACTCTCCTTTGATTCCTAGACAAAAAAATAAGCTATATATATAGAATGATTAGTCGGACTATACATACGATGTTTGATATATTGAATTCTTTAACAAGTGAAGGGTGAAGCTGATTGATACATGCATGCCAGCGGAAGCAGACGCGCTGATCAGATGCTATAGAGGTATGAGAAAAGCCTCCAAGAGAATCGTTAAGTTGAAGTGCATAATGTCGCTCTCCCGTAGTATGAGAATGGCGAAAAGCTTCATGAATTGCTTTAAGGTCCTGATCTTCTTCATCTGGAACGCCAAAATCGATGTGACCAATATGAACCATGATGGTACACATCACCTGTCTCCAATCTCGCATTCCCATAGGACGATTAAGAATATTATGCGTGTAAGAGCAAAGAGCTTTGGAAAAATCTTGAGTTTTCATAACCCGACCATTCTGAACGAAGGCATATGTGAGATAGTTTTCTGCTCGTTCTTTGTCCATTAGGCAGTAGGGTGCCATATATGCCGCATCAGGATAGACAATGCCTAGAATGAGTAATAGCAGACGAGATACTCTGTAGCTAGGAGAATGAGCAACTTGACGTGTGATACCGTGAATATTGCGACTCTTGTTATATGTCGAAATAAACGTCAAAGAATTGTTGATGATGAAAATATTGCGACCACCATCCTTGTTGTTGGCATATTTCAAATCATCACATTCTGTTCCACGAGCTCCTCCACCCCAGGTAGTGCATGCAAGGCAAAATAAGAGACCGACAATTTCATCGAGCAAGCCAAACCATTCCCATAGTTCTAATAGTTAAAAAAACAGTCGAATGAAAAAATTGAACAACTTATGTCAAAAAGTCTTACCAGCACGACCTTTAATTGTTCCTCTAATAGTCTGAAAAAGACTTGGATCTTTGGAGACATGTCTCAGTAGTCGCCGTTCATATTGATCCCAGCCATTGTCTAAAAGTTTGAATATCGAAAATTGAATGTCTTCATTTTGTGTATCGTCCTTGAACCAGTTGTGGGCATTTTTGGGGCTTGGATCCAATCGTTTATCAATATATTCAAGAATATCTTGATATTTGCATCCACGAAATAGCTCGTTGATGAGTGATTCAACTCGAAAAATAGTAGAAAACACTCCTTCGTAAAAGTCTTTGAGTAGAATAGAAGAACCGTCGATACTAAGAGCTGATTTTGTAGCGTCCCAATTAAATCGAGGTAGACCAGGTTGAGCCTTTGCAATGACTGTAAGACGTAGCATATGCTGACGCAGGCAATTGAAAAGATGCTGTCCATCTTCATGAATGTAGTTGCGAATATAATTTTCATAGCATCTGAGAAGATTTCAGTAAGAATAACAATCCTTATAAAATAAAAATGTACGCCTGTCTGCTAGATCCTGTCTTATTTGAAAGACATATAATTTCCCAGCAAGCGGTTGCTCGGAAACACCATTGCGCACGAGCAATATTATGCGGAAATTGAGGAGCAGATGCTAGAGTTCCAGCATCATCCTTCAAATGGTAAGAAATAAGGAAGCGAGTGAAAGGATCCTGACGGTCATCATGAAGAAAATCTCTGCTTGGTTGAGAAAGTAGTGCCCAGATACAGTTGTGAATTTGGCATATTAAATCGTCTTCACAAAAAGATAGATTTTCAAGGTTTTTTTCTAGATCAGAAAAGAGACTGAGTGTATCGGAGTGCAACTGAATGAGAAACTCTTTGATGGGTGACTTTTGGTTGCGAATAATAAAAATGAGGAAATAAGCGACAAAATCGGAATATTCTTGAAGCGTTTTATTTTCCTGAGGTTTCATAAAGGGTTTATCCTTGATTTTTGTTCTGTAAAAGCTAAGAGATGCTATAAAGAACAAGAAATATAAAATCTTACTTGGGATCTGCAGAGCGTACAAGTCGTCGAGTGAAGATATCCAATTCACAAAGGCAATCAGCAATATCTTTATAGTATTTTTTTACAAGCCGATGGAGTCGAAAGAGGCTAGTTTCTGTATCTTGATCAGGTGGATGTGCAGTGCGTCGAAGATGACCAAGGTTGACGTCTTTCAACATGTAATGCCACTCCATATAATCAGAGATTAGATTCCGAGCATGAGTATTTGTTGGAGGGATATATGTTTGCGAAAGCTTTCCTAGTCCCATATTTTCTCCATATGCAATTATTTGATTGAGGCCATCTATATCGGTATGCGGAATAAACGTAACTTCTCGAATTGTCCTTTCTCGACGATACTTGCTTAGGGCTTGGCATCGTACAACTTTAAAGAGACGATCCTGAGATTTGATCAGTGGATGAGTTTTGGCACAATGTTTATTGAAGCGATTGTGGTCGGAATGAATGAGATGAGATGTTGTGCATGAAGAAATAAGACATTTGACGCCCTGTCCCAGACTTATACCTTCAAAGGGTGGAATTGGTCCTTGGCCAAACTTGATCGGTTTATGAGCATCGAGTAGAGTGAGCAGCTCCTCTAATTGCTGCTTGGAAGGGATTCGACGCTGTAAAGACATGCTTTTTTGCTGACCAGATGTATGTTTTAAAGCATGAATATGAATGCGTTCAAAAGGCACAAGTGATTCGCATACAAGGCAAATAATGCGGTTGAAAATAGGGTCCACCATAAGCTGATATCCAGAAAGCTTTTCGATGGTCTCTTTAACAATTTCATGAGAAGTTTCGAGTAGAGGTCGTTCATCCAAGAAATTGGCTTCATCGATACTGGAATATAGTTCGATTTCTTCTATTTCATTTTCGCTTTCTTCTTCGTCAATTTCATTTTCGCTTTCTTCTTCGTCAATTTCATTTTCAAGTTGATTTAATTGAGAAGCGCGAAAGCCTGAGTCGATAGAATCTAGAAGCTCTGGAAATATGGAAGATGAGATACCAGGAGATTGCATTTGAATATCGGTCACAGGGACCAATGGAGGAGTGGTTGGAAGAGGCGACTGATGCAAAATGGTAGAAGCTGGCTGAGGGCCTACTGATTTAGAAGATCCAGCAGGAGCGTTTTCAAATTGAGGAGTATCAATGCCCAGCTTCGAATTTCCAGATTGATCGTCATCATCCAAGTAATACTGTGGTCCATTTGCCTCAGGATGGGGATCCAATCGACATAATTGCAGCAGATTATAGTAGGATAAGCGGGAATGACTAGGCGCACCACAAGGACAAGGAAGATGGCCTGTTTTTCCGATGCGCTGAACAGTTATAGATTCTCCTAGTATATAGATAAAGTTATTATCAAATTGATAGTAAATAATAAACATACCTTTGATTTTAACAGTATATTTAAGATAATGGTAAGCTCTGTTGTGAGCTTTGCAAGATAAACTTGAAGAAATTGTAGGCCGTTGGCAGTTTGGAATTTTACATAAAACGCTACAAAGCTATGTAATTAAAGTAAAGATGACAATATAAGAAAGTAAACCTTTTTGGCATAATGTCTAGACTTCTATGAGATCATTACCAGCTATGCAATGAATAAAAAACTTGCCTTGGATTCACTGTTGACTGGTTCTAAAAAAGAATGTTCGAATACAAAAGAAGAAAGACCTAGAACTTGTAAGTAAGCAACCTTGGCACTTCGACAACTTTGCATATCAAGCCAGATTGGGAAATTAAAAGCCTAAAAGTTGAGCATCTTGAGTTGACATTATACGTAATGTTGATAATATACAAAGAAATCGTTCAGAAAAAGTGTAAATAAAGCTGACGAACAAAATAAGAATGTAAAACAATAAAATGAAGTTTTTCATAATACAAAGATATAGTATTATACTTGAAAACTTTTATTGCTTGGTATAAATTGAATATTTCTTGAGAATATATATATATTAATAATTTTTATTGTAATTGCTCAGCATCCGAAAAAGGACTTGATGACTTCATCTTTTTGAATCGCCCCAAAAGATTTTTTGCGACATCTTTTCTTCGCAACACTACAGATGGCATCCGATATCATTATTCAGTAAAGTGTCTAGTTATTATATGTTATATAAATAACTAAAACTTTTTGTTTTAGCGCTATTTGCCCTATATGTTCTGTTCTTTATGATAGCGAGATTCATCTCATTAACCACTTGCCGACACATAACGAGGATCCTGTAATTTCTTACCAGCTTATGGGTATGTAATCTTTTTTGAATTACAAGCATGATTTGAATGTTTTTCAAGGTCGAATTTATATCATTCATCAAGATCCTTCTACTTTTACCTATCGTTGCCCAGTATTTGACTGTCGTGAAACTAGCAATCCTCGAGGACTTTATCTCCATCTTCAATTCCACCATAAATTTGTAACAGTCTTTTTTTTCACTTGAAAACTCTTCTCAAAACAATTTGTAGCGTCCATATGATGGCAATGATCTTTCTCCTATTCCGAACACATTGCCACCGACTCTTAATGGGCGTGCTAATCTGAAGAGAAAAATCATTGATATGAGTTCAGATGATACCCTTGTTTCTTTTTCTCCTGCTACTACTGCTTGCTCGCCTCTTGCTCAGAAGACAATTCCTGCTGCGGCTCCATCTTTGATTTCTCCCTCTGCGACTTTGGCCTCTCCTCTTTCTCTGCGAAAACTTTCTTCAGTCAAACTTTCCTCAATTACGACATTCAAGCCAAGAATGACTAACTCTCAATCTTCTTTCCAACACTCGACTTCATCATCTTCTCAAAATAGTAATGTGGCATCTTCTTCTCGCATGCATACGACGACTTCTACTGTCAACAAGGAATATCCTATCATTCCTAATACTGTTCTCGGTCCTCACAGTAGCCATAGCGCTATCGAAGCATATTTGACCAGCAAAGTCAGGATGCTCCAATCTATGTGCGTAATACACATGGTGCTTCAACTGGAGCGAAGCGATAGCCACACTACTATGCAAGAGTGTCCTCTTTCTATTCGAGGCCAAAGCTCACACTACGAAGCCTACTTCCGTCGCGGTCTCTTTACTGACGATGAACTTCGTGCTTGTTGGTCTTGTTGGTGTCCCATGCCGTTTGCCGCATATCAACACAACGCTAACAAGGCATCAAAATGCAACAACGAGTTTCACTGTGACTTTTGGAGAGGAACAGCTTATCTTGTTTGGAGGTGCTCTCCATTGCGCGAACGTATTTTTCATTTTTTACAGATCAGTCCGGAGCGCTTCTCAGATCTCGAGTTTTACAAGACTTGGCTTTTAAAAACTGGTCCGATTCGAACCTCTACAGCTATATCTAACATGACTATGATAGTATATGCTTATCTTCGTCTCAAAGATGATGGCCTTTTACCTTCTGGAGAACTCATGCTCGATGGTATGTACTGCATTTTTTTCGAATATATACTGATTTTTTAAAAACACTTGTAGAACTGTAAACTTGACATAATTTTTAGATACATGTCATTTTAGACCTTTGCTTTTGCTAGATTACATTAGATATAAAGTTGTATGAGCGTAACCATGTTAGAACAAATAAAGTTGATCAATAAAATATTTGATGTCACAGTATTATGAAATATATTATCGAAACAAAAGTAAAGCTCAATAGCCATCGCCATCTCAGGCAGCAGAAAGAATGAGCTCTCCATGGGTCTAATCTCAAATGAATTTCTCATAAACTGACATTGACGACCTACAAGAAACGTGCTCGAGAAAGTTAAGAGGTAAAAAGATGAAAAATACGAACCTTGCCATAGTAGTGATTGTCCTCCACTCACAAGCAAAACTATCACCATTACCATTATTCTGATAGGAAGGGTCTTCAAGTGAGGGGCCCCAAAGTAGGCATAAGATTGAATCTATCGAATTAAAGTACAACTGAGATATCATAGAAATATCCACCATTATCAATCGCTCCTGTCCCTGTCATCATAACGTGTGAACATTATCTCACTCTCTGGGGGCTGGGGGAGTTTTCTAGGGCACTCTGATTGTGAGTGCCAGAGAGCTTGTGGCTATGCTTGAAGCCCTCGTCAAAAATGATCAGTTTCTCCACACTCATAAGTAAATAAATATTTTTATTGTCAATTTTTGTAAGGAATACTATTAGAAACCTCTGTGCTAAATCAACTAAATCAATGTTGAAATCTTGTCACTCAATCCTTGTGCGGACATGAATGTTTTCGGTGTATTTGTAGACCTGTATTTTGTATGTCAATCTATCAACATTTATAAAAATTGAATTTACCACCAATCTGCTTTGTTATGTGGACCTCTCAAGAGATGTATAGGGCAAAGGCAGGGGAATCTGTTCAAGGCCACTTCCAGCCCTAGGCCATCTTGCGTCCACCTCTTGCCACATGTATATTCTTATTTTCCTATCTGCCTCTCAGGACAACAGGGCTGGGATAGTATATATCTGTGGGACATGCACCTCTCCTTAGTCTTATAAATCTGCAGATACCATCTTTAAATTGCATTGAGTGCAGCTTCCATGCAAAGTGCCTATAAAGCCATCTAAGATCAGCACCAGCAACACAAAAGTAAGAACGTAATCCATTAACCCTTAAATCCGCACCGCCATACCCTTTCATCAACTTCGCTAGGCTTTTCAACTTCTCACTCGGCACCCACTTCTTCTTCACCTCGACCTCTTGTCTCTGTCCCTGTCCCTCCAGCAGCACCTCCTCTCCCCACCCAACCCAACCCCTGGTCATAATGCTCAGAATCCTCTCTCTCGTCTCCAGCCCAGGCAGTCTAAAATAAAACTCCCTATCTAACCTCCCCAGGCACCTCAGCGCCGGATCCACTGTGTCTGGCCAATTCAGACCTGCCCGTGCCCGTCCATGCCATCCATCAGCGCAAGAAGCATGCTCACAATTGAAGCAAGAATTTGGTCCTGTTTCGATGAGCGCATGGGCGCAAGATCGTCAATCGCGTTGAAGAAGATGATAGATGGCTGAGAGGCGTGAGCTTCTTCAAAGAGGAGCCGCAGCTGTCATTTAGCTTTACCAACCCATTTGGAGAGGCCGTCGGCTCCTTTGCGCATGAAGAAGGCTAGTGTGGTGTTAGTGAATGCAGATGTGATGTGTGAACCGCTAGCGTATATATTGAATGGCCATCTGAGCAGGCTAGGGCTCTCGCAAGGAGGGTTTTGCCTGTTCCCAGAGGCCCATGAGAAAAGACACCTCGTGGTGGAGTAACTCTTAAACTTTTGGAACACTTCAGGATACAAGAGCGAAAGAAGGATCATTTCCTTCAGAGCATCGATGTCTGTAGAGATTGGTAAGTATAGGTGGTTATTCAAGAGTCGAGCAATGTATGATCATCAAGTCCACCGACTTTATCAAAAATGACATCGACATTCAAACTGAGAGGATCTGCACCGGCAAGTGCTGCATCACAACGTCAATCCTTGTCTAAGGAAACCAAAGAAACTCATACCAGCGTCATTGCCAAACTTTTCAAGGTTCGGTGGAGTCCCAACAGCAGCCAGATCACTGCTCATCATCCCACTCACTCTATCTGCATCTGCCATTGTACCAAACACACCCGCACCATAAGGCTTTCTTGGCATCCTTGTCAGTCCATGTTCTGAGTCAGAATTGTCAGCGCAAAGTTCTAATAAAGATAAATATCAAGGTCATACTATAATCTAATCATATATACGTACCTCATTGACAATCCTTGTTCTGCCCTTCTTTATGTTCTTCTCTTTCTCAATGGTTTCCTTAGCAACTGCATACCAGCGTTTGAGTACCATGCACTTGAAATCCAGGTAGGATTTTTCTGCATCCAAGGAGGATGCTCCAGGAATAACACGTCTGTGTGGCAGTCGCCTCGATGAACAGGAAGAAATAGCCACAACAGTTGAGCTGATTTCAGATGTGGGCACAGTCTTGGATGCCGAGCATGTGCGACCACTGTGTGTTGATTTTACTACTAAGATTGAACACTTGGTGCCCATAGAATATGTAACCTGGAGCAACAAGGAATGCAAAGACGATCCAGAGGGTGAAGGTATAGACAGCAGAGGAAGGATTGATTGTGAGAAAATATGGTTGAAGATGCTAGTTGAGGCCTTGTAAGGCCTATGATCAGGAGAGAGGCTAGACTGGTAGTTGACAAAAACTTGGTGAATATAAGTATATGCAAAAAAAAAATTAATGCACGAATGGTCATCCACATGAGCCCATAGAAAATGAAAAAATACAATCATCATTGTTTTATAGACATGTGGTGGCATGATGTAGCAAAAGTGTAGTAAGTGAAATAGACATGAATATAATGTATAAAAAAAAACTCACAGTACAGGCACTCTGATTGCGAGTGCCGGAGAGCTTGTGGCTGTGCTTGATCCTTCATCAAAAGTGATCAGGTTCCTCATGCTAATTAATTTGTTTAAAAAATAAATATATATTTCAATGTGAAGTTAATCCTATCTAATTAAATAGATATCAATAAAAGTGTCGGTGCACCAGCAAGTCATGTGCTTTAATGCTGACAAATAAATATAGATAATTTATTATATATAATTTTTACAATCCATAATAGAATGGGGCACTCACAATGTGAGTGCCAACTAAGTGAACTGATTTTAAGAGCTTGTACTATCAAAGTAGAAGTTGTCAGTTATATCCAGGGTATATTAAAATATATTTTCACCCTGAGACCTAAGAGATTAGAGTAGAATCTGGATCTGGACAGAGAGTACAACATGGAATATAATAATTGACTAATTAAAAAATGCTCAAATTTAAATGTAGAATATCAAAAGTTCAGAGGCTTGTACTACCAATGTTAGAGTTGTCAGTCCTAGCCATGGTATTTTGAAAGATATTTTACACTGAGACCTAAGGGATTAGAGTAGAACCTGGATTTAGAAAGAGGTTACAACTTGGAAAATAATGATTTACTGATCAGGAAAGGCTCAAAATCAAATATGAGTATTACAAGATCAAGAGCTCATACTACCAATATAGAAGTTGTTAGTTCTAACTAAGGTACTTTGGAATATATTTCATACTGAGACCTAAGAGATTAGAATAGAATTTGACTATACACAGAGAGGACAATTCCAATGCTAAAACTTGTGTCTCTTTTGTGTGACTGTTATGCTAATAAGAGGTGTTAGAATTTTTTGTTCTGAATTCATTAATTAGTGGTGTTGAATATGTCTTTGTTGATATTCTTGATTGCACTAAAAATATCAAGAAAATTAGTACTACAATTTTGAATTAGTTGTAGATATGCATATTTCAATTATAATCAATTTAGAAGAATGTTTTGACTGTAGAACTTTATTTACTTGATCAAAATTCATAATTTAAATGAATTTGAGTAGTTACAAGCTATGGGAAAAATTTCTAGCCTATTGATATAGCATATAATAATGCAATAAACACAGCAAAGTATTAACAATAGATCTAATTTGAATTGTAGCACAGATGTTTGAGCAGTTTTCTAGTCATAAAATGGAAACAACTGCATCAAATAACATGATCAAGGTAGTTTTGGGTAGCTAAGGACTATACTGAGAGGTCACAAC
>QGOA01000992.1:0-65122 GCA_003313075.1 Termitomyces sp. MG16
TATTATTATAAAAGTTCAATATGTGCTGCTTATTAAGCAGCTTATTTGTTGTTTATACTACATTGTCAATAAACTGGACTGGTCTGATTCTGTGTAGTGTGAACCTGAGCTCACTTAACTCATAATTTTGTTACACAAACCTGTCTCTTGTACATAGTATAAAATATCAATTTATCAATAGTCCATTGTATTACAGGCACTTACTACAAGTTAGTATGGTGTACATGTAGAGCAAAAATGGACTCATATAAAAACACACCATTAGACACTATTAAGGTGAAGTAGGGGGAGTTGAACCTGCCACTGTATACAATATTGAATATCAATTCACAAATATTCTACTGAACCACTGGGACTGGTTGCACCACTGACATCAGCTGGCTCACATGCCAACAAGGTCTATAAACTGACAATATTCTGCTAGACCACAGGATGTTGTGTAGATTATATATAAATATCACTCTAGTATTGTGTACTAGGCTACAGCACTTTACTACAGACATTTCAATTAGTTCAGCAGGTCAAAAGACATCATTATATGTTATTAAGACAAAAGCATACAAGTCAGTATGTTTAGGTCAGTAAATTCATTTGATCCATTCATCTGCTTATAGACAGGACACAGGTTCACTGGACTTGTTTCCCCCTCTTTTAACCTAGTACCAGCCCTACTAAAATATTTGTCATTTTTATACAGGACCTAACATCTGCTGCTGTCTACTAACATTTGCTAATGTCTGCTAGCATCAATTCATTCAAAACTTCAAAGATTACTTGAGAAGTTTGGAATAGAGGAACTTGCCACATGCTAGGAGCAAGGTCATCCAATCTAAACTTCTTGAGTAATCTCTGAAGTTTTGAACAGATTAAATGAATGACATTAGTGGCCTGCTGCTATAATGTGCACTAGGGGGAGTCAAACCTGCCTCTTGTGCATGATATCAATATGAAATATCTATTTATTAATATTCCATTGGACCACAGGTGCTTACTATACAAGTCAGTGCAGTGTACATGTAGGGCAAAAATGTCACATAGAGACATCACAATGGTATGTGTCATATATTGTATGGGAGCTCATTTTGTGCTGTACTATACGTGTCTAGTGGAGTCTGCTACACTGGAGTAGAGCAGTGCCCACAGTGCCATAGAATACAGAGCCATAGATATGTCACAATGTGCTGGCTGTATGACACAGTCCAGTAGATTGATAAAAGGTGGGCACACACATGTGCATGCAGGCCCGGCAGATGCCAGCGGACACTAGCAGATGTCAATGTGCATCAGCAGCTGCCAGCGGGCATCAGCCCACAAGTGAAAATCTTCTCCATTGGCAGACGTCATGGCATGAATAAACCCTTCTCAAGGTTCCCCACTTCTCTCCCCTCTCCCTTCCTTCCCACAGTGACTTGAGGCTGCATGCCTCCCCTCCCCTCCTTTTCCCACCCCCATGCCAGTGTACATCTACAAAAGGGCCCTGCAGACCTACACAGGCCTATGCAAGCCACCAGCAGACATCCATACAGATCTATGTCGACCTACTCAAACCTATGCAGGCCCTTGCAGGCCTGCACAGAGCACCAGCAGACATCTGCAGAGGCCTATGCAGGCCCATGGAGGCTGGTTGGACCAAAAAAAAAGGCAACTCTGATCTTTCCTATGCCTGTGAGAGGAATTGAACCCTCAGTCTTGGACAAGTCTCCAGCAACAGAATGCATATTTAACCATTGCACCACAGGTCTATTACTAATGAATAAATTCAAAGATTGGATAGCACAATGAACAGATGCCCACCTATGTTTCTGCAGGTCCCTGTATAGATATTTTGAGGTGGAAGAGGGGTGGCATACCTTCCAAAAAAGGTTTTGTGGCTTGAAAGGGGCATTGGCATCATCTGGCATCAGCTGACAGCCGTCATAACCTGCTGGCATCTATTGGCATCTGTTACTATCCATTGTACATCCATCGGCATCTGCCAGATATCTGCTAGTATCTGTTGGCATCCATGAAAATCCATCGGCAACCCCTGGCATCATCTAGCATTGTCCAGCATCAGGGTGGGAGAGAAGGAAAGGGGGTGTGTGGGCATCCGCTGCATGGGGTGGTGTCTTGGAGAGTGTGGGGGGTGGCGGAAGAGGGATGGGGGTGGGGAGAAAGAAGAGAAGGAGCATGGGTGTCCACTGATATGCCAGCAGACATTAGGTTAGAGGGGAGAAGGGAAGCGGAGTGCAATGTGGCATACAGGAGTGGCATGTGAGGTAGTGTAGAGAGTAGAGAAAGAGGAGGAAGGGCAGAAGAGGGTGCATGAGTGTCTGCTGTCTGCTGGCATGCCAGCGGGTGGTAGCGGATGTCAGCATGTGAGCCACCACAGCTGATGTCAGCAGATAGTAGCTGACGTCCAAAGAAATCTTTCTGTGTAAAAATGACAAATAATTTAGTAGGGATGGTGTTGGGTTGAAAGAGAAGAAACAAGTCTGATGGACCTGTGTCCCATCCATGAAGATGAACAGATCAAATAAATTTACCAAGATGGTGTCTTTTGACCAATCTATGTGTATATCATGAGGTTGCAACCAGTTCCAGTGGTTCAGTGGAATATTTGTCAATAGATATTCAGTATTGTGTGGAGTGGCAGGTTCAACTCCTCTAGTACACTTTGATGACATATAATAGTGTCTTTTTATACTGCTGCATTTTTGCACTACATGTACACTGTACTGACTTTTGGTAAGCACCTATGGTCCAATGGGATATTGATACATTGATATTTCATATTGTGCACAAAAGGCAGGTTCGACTTCTGCTAATGCATATTAGACAAAACTCAACTTCATAAGGCTAGCATTTTACTAAGTGTTATTTACTACACAGTATGATAAACAAAGTAAGGTTGTAATTTTATGGTGTCTTTTTATACTGCTGTATTTTTGCACTACATGTACACTGTACTGACTTTTGGTAAGCACCTGTAGTCAAATAGAATATTGATACATTTATATTTCATATTGTGCACAAGAGGCAGGTTTGACTCCTGCTAGTGCACATTAGAGCAGCAGGCCACTGACATCTGCTAGCATCATTAATTTGATCCATTCAGAACTCCAGAAATTTCTGCAGAAGAATAGAAAGTGTAAATCTGCACATATGTTCATTCCAGTGCATGTGACCAGTTGATGACTGGGCTACTTTTGTCCTGGGCTATCTGACAAAGATAGCCAGCCCTGGTGTATCATTGCTTGTCACATGCGCTGCAATAAACACACGCACAAGTTCATTTATTCTATCCTTCTTGAGTAATTTCTAGAGTTTTGAGCAGATCAACTTCATGATGCTAGCATTTTACTTGTAGTAAATTAATTGTGTAATTGTTGAATAGTGTGTGGTTCTTCACATCTATAAGAGTGGCATAACAGATCAAAACAATGGGATGGTTAATCTTAACAAAAAATAACCAATAGAAAAGCCATGAATTATAATAACTAACAATTAAATTCCTCATCCAATGTGTATTCCTCCTCTTCATTAGATCCATGTAATGCGTCTGAATAGAACAGATCCTCATCAAGCAGATAGTCTGCTGTCAAAAATGCAAAGTCCTCCAGTGTATATGGCTCCTGAGGTTTGGTAAGTGTGATGTCTTCATAGTTTGCTATCAGATATGACAATGAAGATGATGAGGGTGACTCTGACATATCAACAGACACATCATCAGTACAACCAGCTTGATTGAAAGGGCCAATAGGCCTACATCAACCATGTTTTGCTCTGGTGTGAAATTCTTCTGTTGAAATAAATTAACTATGATTATTAGTGCCAAATTATAACTCATGTTATTGATACAATTCATTAATTCTTCTCTTATCCTTGCATCAAGTGATACATGTCTCATATTCCTCCCACTCCCAGACATTGTTACCAGTAGGTAGGGTTGGAAAAGGAGATTGTTGGAAGGGGAAAGACTAGGATTGAAGAGCGGTTACATCGAAAAGTGGTGGAAGATTTTCTTTGTCCATCGGCTCCATCCATCTTTTCTGCCGTCACAAGAAATAGTGGTGGAAGGTTTTCTTTGTCCTCAGTTGCCATACATCTGCCTCTCCAGACTTCTGTTTGTCTGCCGTAACCAGCCACCATAGTCTCAATCACTTTTAGTCCTTCTGCTCCTTTACCAACAATGAATAGAGGTGGCAAAGAATTGTCATCTATCTGCTCTTCCACAGGAATAAACAAAGAGGGCAAATCATCATCTTCTGTCTCCTCTGCCACAGGAATGAATAAAAGTGGCAAAAAATTGTTATCCATCTGCTCTTCTGCAGAAATGAATAAAGGGGGCAATCATTGTCTTTTGTCTCCTCTTCTGCAGGAATGAACAAAGGAGGCAAATCATTGTCTTTCATCTCCTCTTCCACAGGAATGAACAGAGGCGGCAAAGATTTGTCTTCCATCTTGTCATTTGCCACAATGAATAAAGAAGGGATACCCTCTAAATCAGGGTCATTAATGGATGGATTAGGGATATCTACCTGGTTGTCATCAGTTTTCCCCAGCTCCATGAATGTTTGGCAAATATGAGCTGCTGGGGTGGAAGGAAGTTGGGATGCTGGTTGAACCACAACATGAGAGTGTTCCATTGTAGGGCCATACACCAGTCCAGGTTTACTCTGACTGTAGAGGTGGTGGAATGGATGTTGTGGGTTTGAGGGTTCGATATGCCTCAAGGATGGCCATTGGGGAGAGTTAACATCAGAGAGAGTGGTAAGATGGGCCATGGAGAGGCAGTCTTGAGGATCAGGCTGCTCACCATCAATACTGTTGGTATGGGACTCAATGCCTGTCAATTGGCCTGTCCAAGCAGAATCCAAAGACCTGGCAATGGAACTGACAATGGAAGCAGCAACGTACTTGCTGCAATCAGATAGGCAGATTATATTGTTGGCCATTGGGACATGTTCTGTCCTATCTAGCAACTGCCACTTGTATAGGGCTAGAAGCATCTGCTGGTGGCCCCTAGCGGATCCGCTACCTGCAAACACATGGAGCAAATCGTCTGGTGCTGGGACAGACATCAATCCATTGGATGGCAATGTTATGGGCAGCCGGCGGTTGCATGCCAAAGCTTTCAAGAGAGTGGAAGCCTTGCTGATGTACAAGAAGGCAATGCTTCAGCATTTCATTGCTTAAAATCTGAACATCCTCTTGGCCAATGTGGTTCCACCAATCATAGCCATACAGATTCCTGATAAGACCTTGATAGCTGTCAACAAACTCCAGGATCTCTGTGGGCAAAGTTTGCTGATTTTGGAGAGGGAAAAATCAGCTCATGCTTTTGATAATGTCTGGGACATTGCAGACCATATTATTCAGTGATGCTGCCCTCAGATATGACAATATAAAGTTCTATGGCCCACATTCAGATCATAATATATTTACACATTTTGAAGTTATCTTACCAACTCCTTGTCTAGATGCTGGATAATCCATGCCTCTTCTGCTTCAAGACTTGGTGCAAGATTGCCAAATATGAAAAGTGCTGCAATGAGGTGTGACTCAATGTAGTCAACAACTTCTTGCAAATTTTCTAGTACAGTAACTTGAGACATGACATTGTATGGTACAGAGATAGATGCCATTGCATTGTTGCTTATAGAAGCAGATACTGCTATGTATCAGATTTTTGTATCTTGTAAACAAAAGTGATTTTTAACAATTCTATTGCATGTGACTGTTACAAATCCATTTCAATCATCTGCTAATGACAGCAAGCTGCATCCATCAGTTCAATCCGTCTCTGCATCTGTCACATCAATCTGTCACTGCATTCACCATTTTCACAGTGGATCTCTTGCAGTTTGGAGGGAAATAAAATCAGGAAGCACCTGCCTAAATTTATCAATTGCCATTGAGGCCAATTCTTGCCACATAGCCACCTTTTTGTAGGCATATGACTGGAGACCTCTTTTCTTCACTGACATACCACGCTTCGACCAAATATCTGCCTGGTTGAAGAAATACCAAACTGTCCACTCCATTTCACTCATGACAAGCTGACATTCCTCTGTACATCTGTTGCATTGTTTTCTAGCATGTAGATAATAAATATGATTAACTGAAGAGATATGTTCACGAACACATGTAATGATAACGGAAATGTTAACAAGAGGACTCACATTCAGAAATAGTTGCAGATGCATTTTCTGTATCAGAATTAGAGTGCCATATCCAAGATACCTTGATCCTTGATGAACCAGGAATGTTGGGATCTTGTATGACCAACCTACCTTCCAAGACTCCTTTTCTGACCTTGTTAGTGACCTCAATAAGAAGATGATGGATTACATGTCTGCTCTTCTTGGTAGAGACATGCCATCCAACATGCAATCACCCTATGATTTGACTCCTCCTATCCTTACACATCATGACCTCATCCTTGATCTGGATAGGGATGAATTCCTAATATTACCAGCAGATCCAAGACCAAATATATTTCAAACTTGGACAGAATTGAAAATGCTTGTCTGGGACTATTTAAATACTTATTACAGTGAATTCTAGTTTTTTCCATCTTTGCTCATCATCTGATCACTTCGTCAGAAATTGTGTCTGGTTACCGGTATGAATCTGCTCTTTACAAGGCAGTGAGAACCAATGATCAGCAATTCATACATTCAAGGTATCTTCCACAGGATCTGATATTCCAAGATTCCCATAATCTTGGTTGGCCTGAGCTATTGCATCTGCTGAACTTCTAGAGAGACCGTCAAGGACAGTATAGATCCAGTGACACCTTCTGCTGGACAGTTTATCTCAACTGTCACAAGCAGCCAGTAGCTGCCGGGTATAGCATCTGAGCTGATCATGAAAAAAATGTGGCAGCAGCAGCAGCACACAAAGCTACACACAAAATGGAGGGAAAAATCAGAAACAGAGGCCAACACCATCAACGGTAGTCGATGGCAACAGTAGGACCATTGCTAATGATGGAGCCACTGATGGCAGATCTGCTTTAGTCACCAGATCTGCAGCCAACTTGGAGTGGCAACTGGGGCCTACACTTCCCCTGTCACCTAGCATTGATAGGCTTCTACTCAGACTGAGTGCATCAAGGGGCATACTACAGGCCTATGGACACAGGCCATACTTGAGACCCTAGTGATCCTCTTGGACACAGGAAATCACAGACCTTAGCACTTAATTATAGGCGCTGGTTATCAGTCTAAACCACCACTACTAAGCCTTCAGCATATACCATTTATTGACCTTGGAGAATTAGAAGACCAAGAACTCAGAGCACTAGCATGATGGCAGGGACACAACTTTGACCAAACCCCGATCAGTTCTATAAAGGGGTCAGCATTAGGCACTGCCATTGGATGAGGCACTTCAATCAGAAGTCTAAAGAATCAGCAGCGACGGAACAGGATATACTCTAGCCCGACATTTTATCCATCAAGAATTGATACCAGGTTTAGCGCCGGCAGCAGAACTCATGGTGTCTGTTGAGGATTTTCCGACCATACCCTGCCAAGGCCTGGCCAATCAGAATTACACTAAAAAGTGAGCAGACTTATACAAAGTTTAAGTCAGTTTAGAGTCGCTGTTGCCCATACATGTGCTGGTCACCGTTGACAGGTCGCCATTACCTACAACCATGAGGAGAGGCGCTAATTGGTAGCACCATGAATGGACTTATTTTAAAAATATAGTAGCGCATAGTATAAAAGATAGCTACTCTGGATATACATAGCAATGAATCGTAACCTCTTGAGCACCCAAGTTACACTTAGCATTCAAATTGCGCTAGCTTGCTCAGACTTTGTCACTAAGTCAGGCGCTAGCCTTGTTTATCTTGTCTTCATTGTTTATAGTGCCACCTACAGGCACACTACGCTGCGCTACTCACCTTTTCTTCTATATCTTTGTGTAAACTACAATGCTTACTGTTTGCCAGGTAGCACACAAGGCGCTATCATCTAGCACGTCATTTTATCATCTTTGCTCAAGCACACTGGAACTCTGTTGGGACTCCTCATAACTACGCACACCAAGCACTGGAGATGGCGTTGTACTGCGTATACGTCCAGCGCATCCAACTACAGTTGGGGCCATCAGTGTATCACACACACCACTGCCTGACTTATAGGAGGAACCTCCTGTCTTGCACTCACCACACATTTCACAGCCTCAGTGCCACAACAGATTCAGTTCATGACAAATCTGTTTATGATGAATGTGGTGATGATACAGCAGTAGTAGATGCCACTACTATCCACCTCTTACAACAAAGAGGATGGAGCCATTCAGACCCTCCAATTAATGGCCCTAGTGATGGTTCCCTTAGATATAGAGTGTCAAGAAGGGTGCTCAACATTCTTCAAGATGAGGACAATGACTAATTTGAAGGTGAGGGAAGGCTGGCATTACCAAACTAAAAGAAGCGGAAAGCATTGCCTAACTAATTGTCAACAAATTCCAAGCAACCCCGCAAGTCTCAAGCACAAATGTTACAGGAGGATGCAGCTCGATATATTGATATGTCTACACCAGCAAAAAGGAGTAGTGTAACCTGAGTTACGGGTTAGAACTATCTTGTGTGTATCACACAAGTGCTAAATCAGACCGCAGTATTGGATTTGACTAGTACTTAGAGTGAAAACAAGATGTTATCTTACATAATACTCTATTAAACGATTATAGCGTCGTTGACGCTTGTAACACGGATGACTCCGTTACATACCCCCCAATGAGACTGAATACTCGGTCTTTAGAAAGGGAGGTAGAGCGAGATAAAGGATGCACGATAGTGCAAACAACAGATGAATAACACACATATTGCGTGGCTGCAAGGCGTTAGCATTCATGCACAGTGTAGATGTGTCTTCTGGACACAATATGAAGCAGTCCTTATCAGACAAGAGCGCAGGTTGCACCAGCAGTAGATAGAACATGTTTATGTATAAACAAATAAAGAAAACAAAAAAGAGTGACCCCTCCTCTGGGTCCGCTGTATATACACGCAACTCTAGAGTGCGTATCAGCTGGAATGGTTTGAGTGAACTACTCGGAAGTACCTACACAACAAATTATGGGTCTAAGACCCGTCTGACAATGCCCCCGCACCAGCGTCCATCTCCATCACCATTGACTCCTCCTCTGGTGCGACATTAATCATGGGAGGGGGAGGCGCCGATTCCATCCTCAGTGGGGTGATAGGCCCCTCGGCTACAGGCGTGTCTACCACCATAGAATCAGTTAGTGCAACGTTAATCGCTGAAACATTGGTGGGTAGTGTACCATGCGCCGCCGTGTGTGGTATGAGATTGACCCGGCTTGGGTCTGCATTGGCTGCAGGCATGTTATGCACTGCTGGGCGCTTTAGAAGGTGGACCTGGTTCGGGTCCATGCCGGTGAGGTAGTAGAGGCCATTGGCCTCAGGGTTCTTGGGAAGACGACTCTCCTCGTCGTGCTTGAACATAAGACAATAATGATCGTCTTCGGTCATCTCCCACCATCCATCCCATTGTGGGATTGCGGGGGGGGTACCATATTCGTTCAAGCGCTCCATGCGCTTGTCATCAATTTGGCGAAAGATGTCCATAGACATCGTGGGGGCGTGGAACTGCTGTTCCAGGAAGACCACGCTGTAGGTATACACGTGGTCCACCCAGTCGGCAGGTATCCGATTGTGCAATAAGACGCGTAGCACGTCATCATCTGAGAAGTTCCGTGCCTGGTTGTCGGGCACGTGAACTTGGTGAATCTCGAGCTGTGGCCCACGTTGGGGCTCAAATGGCTGCTCAGGGAACATGGCATCATACGAGGCAATTGCCTCTCGATAAAGCCCTGGACGGGCCACGACGAGGGTCATGCGCCGCACGATCACAGGCTTGGCTGCGCTGTTAGCACATAGAGCTCGACATAAGGCGAACCTGAAGAGGGTCCGCCAGTGCATGCGGTAGGCGTGATCCACTGCGATGCCTTGATAGGTATTTTCCAACCCAGGTTGACCAAAGACTAGCACGTATTGCGCCAGCTGGTCTAGGTCGAATGGTGTGGCTGGATCCTGAGCGCGCATTACATGCAGCGCTGTGGTGCCATTGTCTTTTGTGCGCAAAAAGCGCCCCAGAATGTGTCGTCGCTTGACAAAAGCGAGGTAATCGGGATCCTGCATCGGGTTGACGAGGTCCTGGTACCAAGGCTCCTTCATCAGGAGCTGCATGGTTCGATCATGCAGAGCCTCAACTGTCTGCTGTGCAAACATATAGAGCTCTGTGATCAACATGTATGCGACGATTCTGTCACGACATGGGACGTGCACATTTATGTAGTACTTATAGAGCTGATCCAGCTCTAGTGGAGTGCGGGGAAGGCCACACGGGGCGTGCTTATACACAATCGTACCCGGGATGTGGGCACGATGGCCAGAGGAATACTCATATGACGCCGCTCTATTGGTGTCAGCTCCCATCAGCACCGTATTTGTAGCATATGAATAATAGGTGCAGTGGCTGAGTGCTCCTCTAAAGCACGAATTCATTCACTCGATATCGAGCGGCCCCCACACCTTCACCCCCAAGCCATTGGGGATCCTCCCCAAGAATTCATCCTCGGCCCTATACTTCTGGGCCTTTAGCTCCTTGGCGCGAATCGCCTTCTTCTTTGCAATGCGCTTATTGCACAATACTCATTGGAATCGGTCCACGGCCGATTCCCCCTTCTCCCCATCCTCCTCCTGCTCCGAACTCGACTCTCCATAGTCGCTCTTGTTGGACAAGGATGGTACTGGTGCTTTGCCTTTTTCAGGCATGGTCTTCCCTCTCAAGGTCACCACCAGACCATCATACTGCTCCGGTGTGCGGGGGTCTGGGGTCAATACGACCATGGAGTAGTGTTCTGGTGGGGCCAGTACAAACACTGGCAACATAAACAACATCTGGACTTCTCCTGCTCGTGCGGGAATGCCAGCAGGAAAGATTATAACCTCCAATTTAGAGGCATCAAGAGGTGGCATGCAGCCACAGCGCTGATGAGATGGCCCCAACTTGGTCGGGGCAGGTGATTCTAGTTGTGGCTGAGCTACCAGAGGGGCAGGCACATTTTGTGCCAGAGTTCTCCCTCCAGGCTCAGCGTGAGGGATGACGGTAACAGGCGCTCTTGGCGCCACAGCGATGGTTTTGGGCCCCATAGATGGAGCCTGGAATGATGCGGCTTCCTGCTGACCCAGGGACAGACCTGCCAAGGGTTCACTGACTGCAGCCAGCAACTCCGAGGAGGCCTGAGGGCCTGAATCGAGTAACCTTGATAACGATGCAACAGGCTGAGCAGGCTGCTCATGGCGCACAAATTGCGCATCCAACAGCATCCTTGCCCGTGGAGGGTTGACCAGTCGACTGGGCCAATATTTAGCCCTCTTGACCTCGGCGGTTGGTTCCTCAGACGTGGCGATTTTGCACTTAGATGCACGTTCAATCTGTTCCAGCACTGCGACGCGCTGCCTCTTCATCAGCTCGATCTGGTCGAGCAACCCCTCTATCACCATCACGGCCAGACTGTCCTGCAGGAAGGACACAGTTGCAGGGACTGGCTGTCCCACTGCTTCCAGTCTGCCCAACAGCACGTCTGACACTGGTAACCTCTGCGCTTGTGGTGCAGGCTCCTCATACGACTCTGCCACAGACCGATGCGCCCATGGTACTGACGGCGGCCCCATCACCGCACCTGCATACATCAGATTCGACGCAGCTGAGCGTGACGACGGTTCCTGGTAGTAGCGCTCACGGCGCGTGCTGTCTTCCGGGCGCCCATAGCGCCCTTCGTCGTCAACCTCCATCTCTTGCGAGTGGAGAGGTGTCTGGTATGGGAGCGGCTCGTCACAGCCTGGATAGGCCACGCCCGCTGACTGAAACTGGCTTGCCACCGGATATGGTGGCTGCCTCTGGTACTGAGTCGACATTTGTATATTCGGGGGTCTCCCCCCTCCACTAGAGCCTTGCTGGCTCTGATCACTCTTTTGCGGCCCCCAATAGGCCATTTTCACTAGAAACGTAGACTACGTGTATTGGGACTGATAAAAGAAAGAAAAAAACAATCTCCCAACTCCGCTAGTGGTGTAAACAACCACAAATACATGCCACCTGGCCTCTCACCGGCGATCATAGTTGTGTAAACAGTCACAATCAGCAGCCACAATTAGTAGCCACCCGGTTAGTCACCGGCTATCAAAGTGGACTTTGTCCACATTCCAACACCACATGCGTGTTATGCGCGTTTTGCTAGCTGTTGAGGGTGTTTCACGCCCTGCAACTCCAGGTATCTGTCCATCGCTGCAAGGTCTTTGCAGTTCACTAGCGGTTCCCAGGTAGTATCACCTAAGCTCCACCTTACCTCGAATTCGAGGTTTCCTTTTGTCCACCGATGACCTATGAGGTCATCTACAAACCACTCCTAGTCATTGCCAGTTCCAAAGTCATACGGCTCCAGAGTTGCGCGATTAGGGAAGAGCGCATCACTACTGGCCATATATGGTCGCAATAGCAACACATGAAACTTGGGAACTATCCTGCGCACTTGCAGTGCATGGGGTAGTTCCAGCATGTAGTTAGACGTGCTCAGCTCCGCCTCAAGGACCTTATATGGTCCAATCCACTTTGGACACAACTTACTCGCTCTGCCTTTTGGCAGGTTCAAGTTCTTCATAGAAAGGTACACTAGGTTCCCTTTCTCGATGTCCAGTTCATCACGTCTGCGATTATTTGCATGTTTGGTCTGCCATACATGCGATTCTATAATCGCATCATGGGCATCTGCCAAGTTCCCTAGCGCATTGCGCGCAAACTGCTTTACTCCCACATGAATAGCTTCGTCCGTACAGAGTTCATGAATCATGGATGGCCTGTAGCCATTGTTGAGTTCAAAGGGTGAGTACTCTGTGGTTTCCGATATACTCACATTTATCGTGAATTCCATGAGTGGACATCTATCCACCCAGTCCTTCTGATCAGGATGTACAAATGCTCGCAATATTTGCGCGATATTTCTATTCGCACGTTCAGTTTGACCATCCGTTTGCAGTTGAAATGATGTCAACATGAGCAACTTTGCTCCTAGCAGTTTGTGCAGCTCCTTCCACCATTTGGAAGTGAATTTAGCATCTCGATCGCTTACGATCAAGCTTGGCAATCCATGGAGGTGCACTATCTCCTTGAGATAGATCCACAACAAGTCCGACACTGTTATGGTGGTTCTCACCGAAATAAGATGGACCATACTGGTCATTCTGCAGATCACTACCCAAAGGTAGTTAAAACTCTTCGACTCAGGGAACAGACCTATAAAGTCCATCCCGATCGAATCTCAGGGTTTGACCAGTATGGGTAGCAAATAAAGCTTTCCCGGTGGCTTCAAAGTTGATACTTTTGACTGTTGACATAGCTCGCATGTCGAGCAAAATTGGCTCGTCTCTTTGGCCATTTGCGGCCACCAGTACCAGCGTTGCACATAGTCCAGCCTTTTCTGAGTTCCGAAGTGGCCCACTACTCTATGGGCCTGGTCCAGGATAGTCGTAATCAGCAACCTTTTCCGGAGAATACAGATGACTTTGGACCCCGTGGGGCTGGTAAGGTAGACGAGCTGCTGCTCCATCTTGAAGCGCAGATGCACTTAGATATTGTTCAAAATCTCTAAGAAGAGATTATCATCCTTGTATCCTTGCTGGATACGTGTGCGGAATTGTGCATTGCCTAAGTCGGCCGGTGCAGGTATATGGTCCTGTGACTCCAGCACTTGCTGGAGCGTCATATCAGTACCTCTCGTATGCACCTCTTGCCTCGTCTCTTCACTTGGCTGAGGGGCCTCATGATCCACTAGCTCCTGGGCCTCGATATTGCAAGTCTCTCGCTGTTTGTGCAGTTGCTTACTGCAATGTGTTTCTTGTGCTTGCATGGCCTGTAGCTCGACCCTATGTTCCCTAATTTCGTGGAACCGATGCAGAGGCAAATCTTCGCCCTCTGGGTCAATACGTTTGTCTGCCTGGACATAGTCATGTGCGTCATGGACGTCATCTCGAGTATCACTCTTGAAATATTGAGACAGGCAATCCGCGACTTTGTTCAATTCACCTTTTACATAGGTGATGTCGAACTGATACCGCGACATGTAGTCAATCCAGCAACATTGTCGCAGAGATAGGTGCACCTGAGTCTTGAAGAACTCTAGTGCTTTGTGATCTGTAATGACGTGGATCTTATATCCCATCAGTTTATCCTCCCATTTTAGGAGGGCCTCCAGGATAGCGAGTGTTTCTAACTTGTGTACAGCATAATTCTGCTAAGCAGCAGTGAATTTACGGGACATAAATCCCGCTGGTCAGCAAGTCTGCCACATTTTACCTTGGCCAAACATGGCCCCAACCCCAGTCTTCGACGCATCACATATGAGCCAGATGGGCTCGTCGATGCGTGGATCAATTGGCCGGATGACTGGCGTCTTTGCACATATGCGCTTAATCATCTCAAAACACCGCTGATGCAGCGGTCTCCAGTGAAAAGGGGACCCATTCTGGGTCATGGCCATAAGTGGCCCTGTATATGCAGTGATGTCTGGCAAGAAATTGCCAATATAGTTCACATGTCTGACAAATCGTTGGATATCATTATATGTGCGTGGAGTACGCCACTCTCAGAGTTGATCGAGCTTATCCATATCTGGGTGAATGCCCTTCTCGTCAATGACGTGACCAAGACAATCTATACTCGTTGCGTACAACTCACACTTCTTCCATTTGAGATAGAGGCTGGCCTTCCATAGCCGTTCAAATACGACTTGTAGGTGCTGCTCATGCTCCTCAATGGTGTCAGAAAATATGAATATATCGTCTAAATAGACATGCATAAACTTTCTGATTACATCTTGGAAGATTGAGGTCATTAACCTCTGAAATGTCGCTGGTGCATTACAATCACCAATCTGCATGATGTTACTCACAAACGTCCCCATCAGGGATGAGAACAGCGTCTTTGGTATATCCTCTTCGCATATGCAAACCTGCTCGTACGCATCTGTGAGGTTGATTTTCGACCTATACTTTGCTGTCACGACATCTTCTTGTATTACTTCCTGATCTGGAAGAGGTGTCACATCCTTGACTGTGTTATCATTGCGCTGTCGCGCATCCAATGCAGTCCTTAACGTCCCGTCCTTCTTGGGAATACACAATAATGGTGCAGCTTGCACCACTAGTCATGGTTCCCACCACTTTGCGTTTATATATCTATTTGTCTTTTCACGAAGTTGATCCTGTAGTGCTCGCAGACAGCGAGGCAGATGATACTTGTACTGCTTAGTATTGTGAAGCTCTTCCTTCGTTCCATTGACAATATCAGCAAACTCATGTTGCCATTGCTGGCACAATCAAGGAATATCCTCCTCTGTAAGGCTCACAGCCTTACCTTTCCCTTTTGCTACATGTGCTATACGCGGTTGAACCTTTGGTTCAAATCACTCCCGTAAGGCATGTACATGCTCTTCTGTGAGATCTCCTGGGTTCAACCTTACAATGGGTTGTCTATCTACCACTCTCGTCGTCTTTGACGATGACTGCACACTTCTCGCTTTCAACGAGAGTCCATTACATACGATATCCATTGTTTCAGAGATCTCATCTTCTCATGCATGACGGTATACTTCCCCCGTCTGGGTCACCTGCACCCTTCCCATAGTCTGCGTCACCATTGATGCCACTAATTCGTTCTACTCCTGTGGCATACATGGGTCATACGCCCATTGCACTCCTGGCCGAGGCACTGGTCAATTCATTAGCGACCTAGTACTACCCACAGTTCCCATCGTACTATTCACCTCGTCCTTGACGAGATCCTCAACCTTCACTCGAGAGCTAGTTGGCTGGCATTCCAGCGACTCCACCATGCGTCTACCACGCTCATTCTTGCACTGTACAGCCTGTTTAGGCTTTCCATTGGTACACCCAATCACATCCGGGTGCTTCCCCTTCTTCAGAGTTCCTTGAAACTCTTCCTCAGACATCAGTATAGCCAGCAAGTCTGCCGGCAGGCTTTTTCGTGGGACCTGTTCATCCTCCACCTCCTGTACAGTCGCTCTCCTGCGACCATCTAGTCAGTTGCGTTCATCACGCTGCTTTTCAGTTGCACGATAGCGCCTCAACCGACCATCTGTGTCATTTAACACAACTTTCTCTGCCTTCAAAGGCATACCATTCACAACGACCATGTTGTTCACAAAATCCAGCGACACCTTGTTCTTATGCATGAACGGCGTAGCGATCAAAATTTGCTATATCCACATATTCTCTCGTCGACGTCCCTGACGTCTTTATTCTCACTTCCGCGCCAAACTGCACCATGGCACGACTCCCTACAGTCCCTAGCTGGAGCATCAGCGGCTCCTCCAATTCATGAACGCGAATCGTGTTGACGTGAGCAAACTGGGGCATAATGCCCGTAGTGGTACTCCCGGAGTCCCACAACGTCCATGCCGGATGTCCATTGACATCAACATACGTGACCAGGCACTCCTTTTCCTCGGGAGTATAGCATGGCCTGTGCAACTTATTAGTTGCCTTCTACAGGGTTACACGTCTCATTCGGACACGCTGATCTCCACGGCACTCAGTCAGTGCAAACAGGTGTTCTTCCCTGTCCTCACAAGCATAATAGTCGCTGTCATACACGTCCACTGCAATGTATTTGTTGCCATCAATCTGGACGCTCTTGGTGTCATCCACTTCCAACCCGTCAGCCTCTACTTGCGGCTCCTCCTCCGTTTTGTCGACAATCTCATCGTCCTCATCGTCACTGATGACATTGCTCGGTGCCACAGCCATATGGGCTGCTCGGATGTGTGCCTTAGGAGGGGCAGGACACTCTTTAGTGAAGTGTCCACTCCTGCCACAATTATAGCACGCTGAGGGATCCCCTGCAGGCCTTCTCTGGGCCGCTCCTGGAACCCCAGCAGTTTTGCCTGCCATACGCGCTGCAGGCGCCACCACTCCTCTTGGTGCTACTTGATTCTGACCTGAAAAGGGTCGACTATCCTTCGCTGGCAATTGTCCAGCAGGCTTTGATCGAGGCCATTGGCCTCCAGGGATTGTCTTACGAACAACGAATCACAGATTGTGATTGTTCTCCATCTCCGTCCGTTTGGCCAGGAAGGTTCCCACCTTCACTGCCTGACGGTTCACAGTTCCTCGGCAGGAACTCTGCTGCTCATAATGGTTCGCCGTCCGTGTCGACTGCTCATAACGGATGGCATACGCCAAAAATTCGGTCACAGTATTGACTTCCAGAGACAAATTGTCGTCGCATATCAACGCTCTCCTCATGTCTGCGGGTATTCCGTCCAGGAATGTCTTGTGAATAGTGTATTCATCTGGATAGATGGCCATATTCTGTGCATGACCCACCAGGTCATCATAAAAGGTCTGGACGCCAGTCTTAGCATCATACACTGCCTTTCTAAAGGCATCACGGGCTTCCTGCATTGTAGCAGCGTTGACGAAACGATTGTACAGTCCTATCAGGACTTCTTTAAATGTCCAATGCGGCTTGTCGTGATTAATGTGGAGAACATGGCGACGGAACCAATTCCGAGCCTCTCCCTCCATAAATTCGTGTAGCATGAATATCCTCTCCTGGTCCATGTCGTCTCCACCATAGCAGCAGGCTGCGAGGTGGTAGCACACGTCCATGGCCCAGTCCTCCAGTTGAGAAAACCTATGTCCTCCAGCGTACGCACATATGTGCTTACCATCAGATTTACGGGTACTTACCCCAGCAGGAAACTTAAATCTGACTCCAAGAGAGTCATCCACCAGACAAGTGAGATGGTCATGCATATGATCCATATGGTCCTGACCGCTTCATTCATTCCTGGCGTAGTTTCACGCAATTCATGAGGTGCGGGCATCAAAAATGCCTGGGGACTGCAAAACAGGTGTTCATTGGCCATTCGTTCTGGCCGTGGGGTGGGCTGTCGCCCTACTTGTGGCTCCGCTGGTGCTCCACCAGCCTGCCTGCCACTATTACGACGATTATTATTGTCTCGATCGTTATTTTTGCGATCATGACCTCCACTGTCGTTATTGCGACGACTTGGCTCCCCCTGTTCGTAGTGACCACTACTATCATCACTACCACCCGAACCTCTGTCTGGTTCAGCCGTCCGAGCCACGAATTGTTGCCGCATATCATCAACAGGTGTTACACCCTCACGCCCTTCAAAGACTACCCCCTGGTCGTCAATTAACGACTCACCATGATCGTGCAAGTCCTGGTTGCGTATCCTCTGGTAATTGACGTGTTCATTCCAGTTGTCCACTAGGTGGACGCGTCGCACTACGCGTTGTGGTCGTGTTTGCTCCTCAAGAATTTGGACTTCGTCCACCTCCTCCTTGATTGTAACTTGCTTACGAGGTGTCTTAACCTCCTGCACTGCAAGTAGTGCCTCTGGCTCTGCCGGAGTCATCGTCACAGTCTCCACCTCAGACAATGCCTGCTGAGGCACTCCGCTAACAATGCGTTGATGGTTTGCGGCATTCTGACGCTGAACGTAGTCTTGCTGAGACTCATTAGCCTGACGAGGTGCATTGAGCAGTTCCATCGCGTCCGCAATCAATGGCGCTCGTCTGCACACACTCATCTCACATTCTACTGAGTCGGCTGGAGTAGCCGTTGAGACTGCTGACCCTTGCGCCGCTTTGCACTTAAGGTATTCCACTACTTCGAGTTTGAAGATGTGCACAAACAATTTGATATATTCATTCGAATCTGCACGGGGTACATCATGGCTCCTAGCAGCCAGCAACTGTAAGTGCTTCACTACATAAAGCTGAAGATGCTTTTGCATCGATTCCTTCGTGACCGCCGGATATCGGTCCAATACTAGCTGTAACTGGATAGACAAGGTCGAATGTGACCTTTTGCTTTCCTCATCATCTGAGGATTCCAGCTTGGACTCTAAGTCCATAACTCTCCTGAGGCCGTCATGCCTCACTTGCGGCTGTTTGTCGGCCTGTCTGTGCAACTCTGGAATTCCAGGCGCCGTTGACGCCTTTTCCAACCTTACGACATTGTTGTCCTCCCTACTGACCACTATTGCTGGCCCTTGCACCTGTCCTTGTGTTGTCAATGACGACGGTCCCGGTTCAGTAGCTGCATCGGCCACATATTCCAAAAGCCGTTCAGTAGGTGCAGTCTGGAAGGGGTACTATGCGCAAACGCGCTGCCTTGTACCATTTCCAAGTACTGGGTAATATCCGGTTGACTCTCAGAATGAGCTGACGAGCTCTCAGGCAATACCGGATACATTAATGAAGGCATTTGGCTTGCTGGCAGCGACACTCCTGAGACCGCGGATCTCTCTCCTGGTTTACCACCAGGTTGTACAATGGACATCATCCATGATACGGATAGCCCACCAGGCATTCCAAAGCTCACGCTGACATCACGAGGAATCTTTTCGTCCTGCTTTGGCAGAGGTTGGTATGCTGATGCAGATTGCGTCTTCACAGCTTGAAGCACAGGTAAGTCACCTGCATCTGCAGCTGGGAACGGAGGATCTGGATCAAGAGAGCCAGTCATAGAAGCACGTTTTCAACGTGATGCCAACAGAGAATCGAGAGGTTTTGATGATAGTTGCCTAGTCGGTAACAAGCCTAGAGTTTAAAGCCGATAGCAGAAGATTTAAAAAAATGTAACCGGAGTTATGGGTTAGAACTATCTTGTGTGTATCACACAAGTGCTAAATCAGACCGCAGTATCGGATTTGACTAGTACTTAGAGTGAAAACAAGATGTTGTCTTACATAATACTCTACTAAATGATTATAGCGTCATTGACGCTAAGAACATGGATGACTCCGTTACACTGATGTTGGCTTAAGTTCTTTGTGAGTTTGAGGTAGTTCTTGGAGGGGAGGGTCTTGTTTAGCCTGTTGGTGTCAGCAAAGTGGAGTGATTTCTTCCAACACCATTTTCAGATGACCCACATGGCCACGAGGTCAGCCTACCTGGTTGCAGGGATGCTCTTGGATAGAGTCTGGTATTTGAGCCAGCAGGAGAGGTCAGCAAAAGGGCTTGAGGATCCAAGGGTAGATTCCTTTGCGAGGAGGTTGGTGCATTCATTAGGGGCAAAGTCCATGTGGCTGGGAGTCCAGTGAATCTGGAGGTTGATGACCTTGTGAGTGTGGTGAGGGTTGTGGTTTGGTTGATCCCAGAAAAGGCAGTTTGTGGAGGTGCAGCATAAGTGGTCTTGCTTCTGGTGGAGTTTTTTAGCAGCTGTGTGGGTAAGGTCAAGAAGGTAGTGCACTAGGTAGGGGTGCCAATTATTGAGGGCCCAAATACCAGCCTGGCTGTTGCTACCTACAATAATAGTGCCATTTGAGCTGCCTTGTGAGCAGAGTAAGCAGGTATAGGCTGAGCATGAAGCCCACCACAGACCATGTGGTTAGCAGCTGACCCAAGGTGGAACTTAAAAGAGATGAGCTTCTTGCAATTGGTGAAAAGGACGGCCAATTTGTCAATGCCACCTTTGTATCATGAGCCATCACAGAAGATGGCCATCTGCTCAAATAGATTGAGGTGATGGCCAAATCCTTATCAGGTTCAATGTGCATTGAGAATGAGGGTCAGTAACTTGGTGGGTGTTGATAGGGCTGGATCATCTCAATGCTTAAGGGGTGTCAATATCTGCATAGGTAAAAAGGCTGTGGAGGAGTGAGCAGTGGCAGCACACATGGTGCCAGGTGGCCTTATGGACCAGGGTGTGGAGTGGATGTGAGGGGGGTAGCACAAGAGATGCACTGCAACTAGGATCTTGTGGAATAGAAAGTTGACTGGGAGGAGGTTGGCATGGGTGTCCAGGACATTCCCAGCTGTGATGCTTAGTGCACCAGTGATTATCCTGGCTGCCCTACACTGCACCTATGTGAGCTTGGCTGTTACTGCAACTGAGCCAGTTTGTTTCTTTCCTGCATGTGTGTCTGAGACACCTATTGTAAGGACAACCTTTGGAGGCTATGGCTCAGTCACACAGCTGGCAGAGGGAAATCCAATGCGTATTAGAGTATATACTGACAATGTCATGATAACCACTCACCTGGCAGAGAGAAATCCAAAGAGAACAAGTCTAGGGATTTTCTATGCTGGGTTGGACACTTCTGGGGCCTCTGAAGCATGGGAAACAACTGTACAGTACAACAAAACCTTAAAAACTCAAAAATTGCCTACACAAACAGTTGCACAAATAAGTGGCAAACTCTGGCAAACTCTGGCTATGTAAGTGGTCTGGAAGCAGTGCTGAAGGGCCCACACTTGTCTGAATGGTAGCTAGAGTCAAGAGCTGAGAATAGTACTAACAGATATTGTTGAAAGAATAGAAACAGCAAAATGAGAGAATGATAGAAGAAATAAGAGAATGAATGAAAGGAGAGTGAAAGAAGTAAGAAATGAGAAGTTCCCTGACATCTGTGTACTATACATCCATGGTGTATGTGAATGCTGGTGTGGCTACTGTGTTGTAGAGTTGGTGCACACAGTGAGGAGGCATGCTGCCTGAGACATGAGAGAGCTGAGTGATTTGAATTGTCTACCAAGCAGCACTTGTGGTGACCTTCTGGAAATGGGCAGACCAGTGGAGCTTGGGGTCAAAGATGACACCCAGGTACTTGGTTTGTGATGGAGGTGACAACTTGCACCATGTGAGTACCATTAAGATTCCTATGCTGAAGGGCCAGGTCAGGGAGAGAGATATCATGGTTCAAGTGGGGGAAATCTATGAGGGCTAGCTTGGAGAGTTCAAATGGTGAGTTGTGAAGAATGGACCAGTCAAATGTGCCATCAGCACACTCCATGACATTTTTCACAATGGCATGTGTCTCCATCAGAGACTTTGCAATGGCCAGGAACATGACATTATCAACAAAACTGGATGCCAGTTTTGATTGGCTGCCTGGGCAGGCAGTTGATATAAAAGGAGCATTGTAGAAAGAGTAGAACAACATAGATAAGGGGCAGCCTTGTATAGTCCTATTTGAAATGGGTATCCAATCAGAGAGGAAATTGTCAAACCTTAGCCAGGAGCACCAATTGGAGAGCATGCACTCAGTGAGGTGGACAAAGCCTGTGGGCACACCAAGGTTCCTTATGTTGTGGATAAGGCATTGTCTCACCATGTTGGAAAATGTCCCTTGGATGTCAAGGGACAATGCTATAGTGATGTTGCCTGAGCACCATGCATCCTTGATCCTTGAGACCACCAGATGCATAGCATCAGAGGTATTTTGGCCTGGACAACCACCAAACTGGCCTGGGGGGAGAAGATTGTGTTTCTCAGCTACGTGGGACAGGTCAGCCACAACCATGGTGGAGAGAAGCTTGTCAATAGTGTTTAACAGGCCAATGAGTCAGAAGGCTTTGGCAACATTGTAGGCCAGCTTGCCAGGTTTGCAAAGCACAAGTGTGGTGGATTCAAGCCAGTTAGCATGATACACATTGAGCTTGACAATGGCCCGATAAATGAAGTAGAGGTGGTCTAGAAAGGCTCCAGAGCACCTCTTGAGCACAACATTGGGGATGCCATCAGGCCTTAGGGCCTTGAATAGGGGAGGGAGCTGATAGCATTAGCAATTTGAACTTGTGAGAAGTAGAGGATGTCAGCCAGGGGCTCAGAATATGCACAGGCTGAGACAGATGGCAGCAGGAGAGGAGGGGGGAAGAATAACTCAGCTAGGGCAGTGGCTTTTGCCACATTGGTGGAGGCAATTGAGGGTATACCATTGGTCAATGTTTTGAGGTCCAGAACATGTTCACAAGTAAAGTCTGAAGGTTATCTGACTACATATTTATTTGTGAGATATATTTGGCAAGCATTGATGGTCTCTAGCCATCCCTTCCAGTGGGTTTCTTTGGCATTTTGTATCTCCATGTCCATCTCCTGTGCAAGTCTTGCTGCCTCTGTCTTAGATGGGTGATCTGGGATGTCTTGAAACTTGTAAGCCTAGTTACATGCACATTGCCTCTGGGCCTTTAGCCATTTGAGGTTGTCATTCCACCACTGTTTGGTATGAGGACAAAGATGTCACAGGGGAACTATGTCATCCAGGGCAATGACCTCTTGGATAATGGAAAAAAGGTTGGAGACTTTTCTGTGGAACTGAGCAGCGGAGGGGATGTATTGTGCTAGTGAGCAGGCTTGTAGATGCTCCATTAGAGTGTCAGTGAACAAGTCCCAGTCCACCAACTGGAAGTCATGGAAAGGGGTAGAGGAAGCTCTGGCAATCAGCAAATCAATCATTATTACAATAGGGAGGTGATATGCAAGCAAGGGGCATAGCAATGCATCAACCTTGCAGTAGATCACAGGATCTGAGTCAGCATGAGACCTCCAGACATTGTCTGGTCTGGTCCGGGTGTCTGCCAAGGACTGGAGGGTGGGGATGCCTGGGGGTAGGGCAAGCTCCATATCATAATCTGCAAGGAGGTCCAGCAGTGGCTGTATGAACTCCCTTGAGGAGTTGAGGTGCCTGTTGTGGAAGGCTTCCCAGAGTGGATAGTGCTGGTTGAAATCCCTGACCCATAACATATGGTCATTGGCTGAGGGCCATAGTTGGAGTATGGAAGAGGATAGGAACTGAGAAAGAGAAGATAGTACCTTGTTGTGTGTGTAGTCATTATACACATTGACCAAGGAGAGGTGGCCAAGCTCACCAGCAAAGTGCATGGCTGTGATATCTGTAGAGGGGGAGTCAAGGGTACAATAGGTGTCTGTTGAGATATTAGTGTTAATGAGAATGATTGATCAGGATCTCATAGACCTGTCATGTCCATGGTGGGTGGGGTATACAACATGCCAGTAGCCACTCACTTTTGTGTTGCCAAGGTGGTCAAGATATAGTTCTTGGAGAGCAATGACATCCCAGTTGTCCAGTTTTGCAGTGGTGAGCAGTTCAGCTTGTGCCATACTGGACTTCCACATATTCTGTTGGGCTGGCACTTGCAGTTTGGTGCAGGAGGTGTTTGATGAAGCCATGGAGAGGCTGTTACCCAAGTGGATGGATTGTCAGAGGAATAGTATGGCATGCGGTTTTTTGAGAAGCAGGTGTCAACCACTGTACATTACCTCTTGAACTCAGGGCATATGCATTCTGAACTGGCATGAGAAGAGTCATTACCACAGGAGATGCACCTGCACTTGACCAGTGTGCATGTAGCAGCTGTGTGGCTGTTGCTTGCACAGTTGGCACAGCAACTCTCTGCCTTGCAGTCTTGGCCAATGTGACCATAGTATTAGCAGTTGTTGCAGCATGTCAGTTCATGGATGTCTTTGCAGATTGTAACTTGACAGCCTCCAATGAAAATTTGTTTTCTGATGAGGTTGTTGTCTGTAAGGACACTGTTGCAGGTGATTCTAAGCAATGCTACTGATTGGCTTGGAAAGTGTAGTTTGGGGCATTTAAGCCATAGGGCAGATGTGATGGTGTTGCTGAGAAGGCCGTTTTCAAGTTCAATAGTCTGGAGGCAGGAGATGTTGTCAGGAGCAAAAGAGCCAGCACATGGGACAAACCTAGCTATAAGGTTGTACGACTTCTCAACTATGATGACCCCTTCACTAAAGAGGGTCTCAAAGAGGTGCCATTTTGTGGTTGCATAGTCCCAAAGTCTGTTGACAGAGTCAGCAGTATTGAGTTCAGCAATGTACACACTGCCACCTATCGGTTTGAGGCTGATAACACATGTGTTGGGGGTGACTAGGTCTACTTCTCTGTTCTTCTGACAGACTGTAGTGGCCTTGAGGTCAAGGCAGTCGAGAAGCTTATTGAGGTTATCATGAAGTTCGAACAAGCTGGAGGTGGAGGAATCCTTGGAGGCATTCATATTGTGGGGGTCAAACCAGATTAGAACAAAGCAAGTGTCTCAGAGGAGGCATTGCTATATGTTTGAAAGTTCCTGTGAAGTATAGAGGTTGTCCTATCTCAGATGTAGATGCAAGGGGGGGAAGATGGGGCAGTGGGAGGGGCTGTTTTGGTGATGGAGGCCCAGGTGGAGCCTGAGGGGTGGGCTTGCAAGGTTGGGCACCAATGCACCCAGCAAGTTGGACACCCTTTTCAGGGTGCTGGCCGTTGATTGCAGCATAAGAGTCACCTCAGCATGCTTGGCATTGCTGGCAGCTAGGAAGTTGGCTGTGGAGCCAAGCTTCTCAATGAGGCCACTGACCTTAGCCATGGCTTTGTAGGCAACCATGTCTGCCAGGGTGTCCAAGATGTGGTCAGTGATGTCCATGTCCAGGATGAAGGTGGCGGCAATCATTGCAGTCTTTAGCTCTATGTGTTTGGAAGTGAGGGCAGCAGTGGCAAGGACAGCAACAAGGCAGGATTGGTTCTAGGGGTTGCCTGCCAGAATCCATCCCTTTGATTCCAGCCATTTGTGCATGTCATCAAGGGATTTGATTGGGCCAGTGTCTGAGGCCATGTAGGACTTGAGATCAGAATAGGTTAGGAGCAAATTGTGGGTATTTCAGGGTCCCGCTTGTAGTGGCACTACTCAAAGGTGGCCTAGAAGGTTGAGGACATTGCAGGGTCAGGGGAAGAGAGAGAAATTTTGAGGAGCAGATGATAAGATGTTCCAGAGGCCTCAGAGGAGTTCCAGAAGCTAGGGCAGATAGAATTATGCAGCTACAAACTCTAAACAACCAGGACCCCAGAAAGGATGATGGTGGTTAGTAATCAAGGAGCCTCTTCAGCTCTTACTTTCTGAGACCCTCATTGATATGGACAGAGAAAGCAGACCCTATTTCAGAGCTCTTGCTGAACAGGCCTGCTATCTGGATGGTCTTCAGCTCTGTCTCACCTTCCAAGATGGCCTCCTTCCCTTTCTTATAGATCAGGTCAACAGCATGGCTGAAGAATGACCAGACAACACATGTATTGAGTCCTGGTATCAGATAGCATGTGACCAGTGGCAACTCATGGAGTTAAGGTGTGAGCTCCACCAAGAAACTACCTCTTGTTCCACCTCACATGCACCTTTACCTGCTCATCCTCCCATCCCACATTTCTTTCCATTTTGTGCTCCAGCCCCAGCTCAGGTACCTGCAGCACATCCTCTCTCTCTGGGAATTCTTATAAATGTTGATGCCTCTTGCCAATGTTCCTCTTTTCTTCTCCTCTGCCATTGCTGTAGAAATCCTGGTCACTTTGCTCAATATTGCCCTCAGGGGTTGGAGGTATGCCATCTCTCAGACTTAGAGCAGGAAGAGCTCCTTCTCCAGCTCTTTGCTGCCCAAGACATTTGGGAAAACTCTTTCTCAGATATACAGACTATAACAGAACCTTTGGATGAGTTCTTGGGTCCTGTAGAGGCTGTAGCAGAACCTTTGGATAAGTTCTTTGGTTCTGCAGAGGAGGGTTTTCAGTAGAGCAATGGATGAGTTGTATGCCTCTGCTGCCTCGTGCCAATCAGTTTGCATGTCTATTAGTAGAATTGTCCAATGTATCACTTCCTGTTAATGATTCTCTGACTGAAACTGTAAGCACCCCCTCCAATGTATGAAATACCCCCTTGGTCAAAGCCTCAGCTAAGACCTCCTCTCATCCTCCTCCTATCTGACATCCATGTATCCCAGCTTGGGAATGACACCTCCCTCATCACCATGTTGTTGTCTCCACTCCCTCTCCCAACTTTCTGTGTCTAAATGTGGAGATTGAGACAACTAACACTCAGCAGACTTGGAGCATTGTAGCTCTCTTGGACAGTGGTGCTACTGGACTCTTCCTAGACACCAACTCACTACCCAGCCTCTCTCTCACCCTATTCCAGTCTACAATATTGATGGTATGCTCAATGAAGCTGGATTCATCTGCTCAGTGATGCATTTAGTCCTTCATTACCTGACTCATTCTGAGTGTGCTGTTGTTGCAGTCACCAGCCTAGGAAAGCATGACATAATACTTAGAATCTCCTGGCTGTGTGACCACAATCCTGAGATTGACTGGGCCAAGGGTAAGGTGAGTATGAGCCATTGCCCTCAATAGTGTTTCACATGTGCCAAGGAAGTTAGAGAGGAGCATAGATCATCAGTCCATGAGCATGCCACTATACATGCTTGCTGAGTTGGACACCTCCCCTTTGCAGACCTCAACCTACTGAATCCTTCCCCCTTGGTGTTCCCTTATAGAGAGGCCCTTGCTGAGGACATTTGAGGTGTGGTGAGTAAAGCCTAGATGGACAATGGATGTGAGGGTGAATTTCAGTAGGCTCCTGACCCAGAGTCTCCAGACAAGGCTATTGAGACAAGTGATAGGATTTATGCAACTATGTTATGATCTGCCCAGCTGTAGCAGAGATTAGAGCTAGCCAAACTACTTCCCAGCAACTAGCTCTGCTAACTCTGTCTACAAGTTGTTCTGGGATGCAGTCCTCATCACTTGCAGGACTTTGAGGATGTTTTCTCTAAGGCTTCATTCGACTCCTTGCCAGAGCATAAGCAGTGGGACCATGCTATTGAGCTGACACCCAATGCTGAGCCCTCTAGCTTCAAGATCTATCCTCTCTCTTGGCAAAAGAGGGGGGGAGCAGGATCTGGGATGAGTGGTCCGATCACTGTGGCAGCAGTCTTTGAGGGATTGTCAGACAAAGCAGACAGCAGTGATGCCAGAAGCGAGTACATCCTCCCTCTACACATTACATACTCATGTCTCATCTTGGGACCCTCTATTGCTCCAACCCTCATGACCAAAGCTCTTATTGACATGGGTGCTCCTCCAGCATTGATTTCTATGATGCTCATGAATAAACTCAATTTGTTGACGTGACAACTTTTCTGTCCTCTCAGTCTCAGGTGCCTTTACATCAGATTAATAAGAAGGAATCGCTGCTTTTGACAAAATATGTAAAACTTGTAATTATATCTCCTTGTGCCCAATGGCACTCTAAATTGCAAATGTTCATTATCTGTCCAAACCTGCACACTGAGTTGATTTTGGGGTTGGATTTTTTTAAAGAACAATGTGCTTGTTGTCAATGTTGAGGAGGGAAGAGTTTTGGATAAGGTGCGCAGGTTTGATTTGTTACATCCATCAAATCCTATGGAAGCATGTAAGGTGTCATCTATGGCACCACAGATAAAACACAAGGTAGAGAAAAGGAAGAAACAGCTGGAGAAGGAGTGGATTACAGAAGGCCAGATGGGGATGGAACCTGTAAGGAAGTCGGTGAATGAGGAGTTGAAGGTTTACTTCATAAAAAAGCTGCAGCAATTTGCACACCTGCAATGACATACAACATCCAATGAACCAATGATGTTGGGGATGATTAGGACAAGGATTGAAGAACTGGCTTTCTGAAAAAGATTGAAGCAAAAAGATATGAAGATGAAATGACGTTACTAGGTGCAATTTCCTCCTAATATCCCACATGCCAAGGACTTACCAACAAATGTCTATCATTGCATCCAAGTTAAACTGCTTGCTAAAATCACAGTTGCCAGATCATATTCCTGTCCATGGAAATATCGAGATGGATGGCAAACATTAATCGACCAACATGTAAAAGCGGGAAGAATCTGACCATCATCATCTCCATATGCAAGCCCATCTTTTATTATTCCAAAGGGTGACCCTTCAGTTTTGCCTTGATGGGTAAACAACTATCAATGCCTCAATGCATGCACTGTGCCTGATAACTTCCCTTTGCCTCAGATCAATGATATCTTGGCAGATTGCACACAGCCAGAAACACAATTTTGGGGAAAAATTGATCTCACGAATGCATTTTTTCAGACGTTGGTTCACTCCAAGGGCATAAAGTACACTGCTACGCTAACACCATTTGGGTTATGGGAGTGGGTGGTGATGCCCATGGGGTTAAGGAATGCTCACGCTACTCAACAGCGGCAAGTTACACTTGCACTACACAAATACATAGGAAAGATTTGCCATGTTTACCTTGATGATATTATCATCTGGTCAAAAACAATGGAGGAGCATGAGGAAAATGTAAGAAAAATCTTGAAGGCCTTAAAGGAAGCACAGTTGTTTGATTCTCTGAAGAAGAGCAACCTTTTTTGTATGGAAATCGATTTCTTAGGGCATCACATATCAGAAAGGGGGATCAAAGCTGATGTCTCCAAAGTTGAGAAGATCATCAACTGGCCATGCCCAACAAAAGCTAAACATGTGCAACAATTCCTGGGACTTATTAGGTACATTGTGGTTTTCCTCCCAGCACTCGCAGAGCATACAGCAGTACTTACTCCCTTAACAAAAAAAAAATTCAATGCTGCCTTTCCTCCTTGGACAAACAATCATCAGAAGGCTTTTGAAGGAATAAAGGAGTTGGTGGTGGGACAAGACTGTCTGACCACTATCATACATGAAAATTCTGGGAAAAATAAGATTTTTGTAACTTGCAACGTGAGTAAAAGGTGAACAGGAGCAGTTTTGTCTTTTGGGGACAGTTGGGCCTCAGCACATCCTATAGCCTTTGAGTCTAGACAACTCACACCAGCGGAGAAAAATTATCCCACTTATGAGCACAAAATGCTAATGATCGTCCATGCACTTCATAAATGGAGAACAGATTTACTAGGGTCACATTTTGAAGTCTACACTGACCATAAGACACTTAAAAATTTCGACACTCAATGGGACCTCTCAAGATGTCAAGCCAGATGGATGGAGTACCTTGCTCAATTTGATTATACAATCCACTACATCAAAGAGTAAGACAACACTGTTGTGGACACCCTGTCACGATTCCTTAATTCAACAGACCAAGTTATGGTTGTCCTGGTTGTAAGCATGGAAAATGACAACGAGTTTGTGGAAAATATCAAACGGGGTTACTGGGTTGATAAGTACACAAAAAGGATTTTAGAAGATCAAAAGTGAGGGATGATGCTACCTGGAGTGGAGTCGAGAAATGGGCTTTTATATGTGGGAGATTGACTTATCATGCCAAATTACTTGGGGCTGCATGAAGACTTATTCCGAATAGCACATGACAAGCTAGGCCATTTTGGCATGGACAAGACATATGCAATCTTGCGTCATTCATATTATTGGCCAAACATGCATTGGGACTTGATAAGAGGGTATATACCTTTATGTCAGGAGTGTCAACGTAACAAATTGAGCACCTCCAAACCTGTAGGACTGTTACATTCCTTACTGATCCTGGAAAGCCATTTTGGTTCTGTCACCTTAGATTTCATAGGGCCCTTGCCATTGAAGGAGGGTTTCGATGCCTTTTGTTCGATGACATGTTGTGCAGGCACGGATATTTAAGTTGCACCTTGTAAAACTACTCAGACCAGGGAAGAATTTGTGGTGATATTTTTCCAATATTGGTATTGCAAAAATGGGTTACTATATGAAATTATTACTGATCATGACACCTTATTCACGTCAGGATTTCAGAGAGCTCTCATGAAGCTCAAAGGCGTTAAACACAAAATGTCCTCATCTTTTCACCCTCAAACAGACAGAGCATTGGAACACTCCAACAAGACAATTGTACAATGTATATATTTCCATGTTGATCAACTACAATGGGGATGGGTTAAAGCACTCCCATGCATTTGCTTTGGTATGATGAACACCATAAATGCTTCTACAGGATTCTCCCCATTCCAATTAAAATCAGGGTTTTCACCCCAGGTTTTGCCTCCATTGTATCCTCCCCCACCTGTAGACTTGCCTACCAAGGACCTTGCATTACGGGTTTTGATGGAAATCAAAAGCAATTTCATGGAGGCAATGGACAATTTAGTCACAGCAAAGATCAATCAGGCCCATTACACGAATACACGTTGAGCACCAGAAATACCGTATAAAGTGGGAGACATGGTTATGTTATCTACAGCAAATCACAGGTGGGAATACATGCAAAAAAGAGACAGATGAGTAGCAAAATTTATGCCCAGGCAGGATGGACCATTTGCAATTCTTGAGGCTTATCTGAAATCCTCTGAATATGTTTTGGATCTACCAAAATTGATGAACATTCTCAATAAATTTCATGCTAGTCTCCTTACTCCTCATGTCCAAAATGATGATATTTTGTTCCTGTCACGATGGCTTGAAATGCCAGGTCCCATGGTCACAGAAGATGGCCAAGAGGAGCATTTCATTGATTGTATTCTTGATGAACATTGTCGTGGTCACAGTGTACAGTATCTGGTTTGTTGGAAAGGCTACGGACCTGATGATGATGAATGGACAAGTGGGAAAGAGATGGAGGATACTGTTGCCTTAGACGATTGAGAAAGGAAGAAGCATGACCTCGGGAGAGAATGACGATTTTGAAGGCATGGGTGAATGTAAGCTAATCACTTACAATGGCTTTTGACTGATGGAACAGTGTGCTATTTGGAACACAATCGACAGTTGTGGAGTAGAAGGACAATTAGGGGCCTCAATCAGAGGGATGAGACAAACTTTAATTCAAAAATTACTTAAAGACAAGTAGCTGTACTTTTAGGACAATCAGCTTTTGACTCAGAAAATACATATCTTGTACCACTCTGTCATCATCCTCATTCTCCCTGTTGTGAAGAAGAGTCACACTCTCTTACACTTTTTTTTTGAGTCTCTCCCAGAGAACAGGATGAGCTCAATGCCTTGTTGCAGGAGAATTTAAACTCTGGTTGCATCCATCCCTCAAAGTTCCCAATGGCCTCTCCAGTCTTCTTCATTAAGAAGAAGGATGGATCTCTACATCTAGTTCAGGACTATTGAGTCTTGAATGTGATGACTGTAAAGAATCACTACCCCTTACCACTTGGGACCATCAAAAAGGCCCCTAGAAGTAGGCCAGAATGAGCAGGTCAACAGGGAGCAGGCTATGAGGCAGGAGGACAAGGACAAGGCTGCACCATCATTTATGCAATGTTTAGTTGATGAGGGTTGTTCTGCAGAGTGGTTGGGCCCTGCCTGTGGAGTGGACAAAGCTTGTTGCTCTGGAAATAGAAGTCAGTTGCCTGAAAGGGAAAACTGTGAGACTACTCATATTTCTGAGTGATTGTCTCCACATGCTCTCAATCACACTAGCAATGATACCTCTTGTCCCATGCCTCACAATCTAGGAGCTACAATGCTATTGGTTGCAGGGGCATAGGGCTGTGCATAGGAGTGTGTGTGACATATAGGTTGGAAAGGATGGTTTTTTTGCTAAGTTGTCAGATACAAGGTCCCAACTCCCATGCTATATCAAAACATGCCTGGCACTTATTTACTCATCAGCTCCCTTCATTGACCTGACCAGCACACACAATAGTATTTTCATGCAACTCAATATGCTTTTCAATAGGATTGCCACTGCTAAAGCACACAACATACCACCTTTTCTAAGTTGGACAACAGCTGAGCTGATGGGTATATCACACACCTTGGTCCCATCATCACTCAAAACTTCCAAGGACATAATAATGGGAACATATGACGGGGGGTACCTATTCTGTGTTTTTTTTTGTAATCCTGATTGAGGCACTGTTGTGTGCTCCAGCTTGTAGATGTGAGTGCCTGGTGCCCTGCCAGACAAGCATATACTTGAAAAAATCAGCTCTGAGGCTCTCTTCTGGTTGGTAAATGAACATAATGCATGTTTGTAAGATATAGTCATAGATCTTGACACCCTAGTATGGTAAGAATTACAAGGGAGCATTGATCAAAGCATAGGGTATATTCACAAAATCATTTGCCCATGTAATAAACCTTCCTTGCCATCAAACTTGCCATACTAACCCTTCTGGGCTTGTAGAACTTTATTTGTTTGCCTGTAAAGTCAAGAATATGCACAATTCCTGTATAAATCCCAAGTGTCTTTTTTATTCTGCCAGACATTCAGTACTGGTGTGCACTCAGGGACTGCAAGTAGGGCATTCAGTCAAGCCTGATGTAGGTGTGAGAAAACATTTCTGGAATCATCTTCAATGAGAGAGAGAGATGGAATTCAGAAGCAACAGCATATAGAATACATCATTGATAATTTAAAAGTTTTTTTGAGTGCCAAAAATTAAATCTGGATTGCATCCAAGTAGAGATGACCAACACAGAACTTGGTGTGAGCACAGAACTAAATTGACAGTACCAGCACAGAACAAATTTAATGAGCAGACAGCAGTTGATAATGGTAGTTCTTAGACTGAATTGTTCCAACAATTTTTCAGAATCAGGTAACTAATATTTCAGATTTGGGCACATCATGTCTGATAGATACCAATTCATCTGATAATATCCTATGTATACTTGTGTTTATTGATAATCCTCTTGTAAATTGTTACATGCCTGTAAAAATATATCTGCATCCAAAATAACAAAAAAAAAGCTAAACAAGGCATGCTATATAAGGCTTGTCTTGAGCATTGACCAGCACACAATCATAGTGTAAGTGGCTATAGAACTTTGAGTTGCTCTAAAAATAGCTCATTCTGAGTTGCTAGTCAGATATACAGGTGTACTTGACTTTAAGAAGGCAATATTCTGTTATTCAAAGATATCATATTAGGTATAGTATTGCAACTTGAATCATTCTGGCACAGTTCACTGTCATCTGTCACCAGAAAGAGGAATATCATATAGAGAGAGAAATCTTGTTATAAACTTTCCCAATTTGATTTAAAAATAATCAAAAGCCTCATTGTTTTTGTGGTTCTCTGATATTTGTGACAGTGTAGTAGATGGAGCATAATTCAGAGGTAGGACAATCATGATGAGGGACAGTGAACACAACAAAGGTTATATAATATTGTATAAAAAATTGATGGCTCTAATTAGAATTACCACACATCTAATCAGGCCTGATGAACAAGGTTTGTCTGCCTGATTTGACCTAATCAGGTTTTGGGCCTGATAATAGATCAGGGATTTTTCTGACATGTCACCTGTCATTCCAGCTGCCACCAGTGCTATCACTAATTGGGTGCATTATTTGCTATATGTGCCATTTGATATTGCCCAAAATGGCCAAATCACATGTGCCAAGGTATGCTGAGCATGTGCTGTGCTGCTATGTACTGCCAGACCCTCCTATTGGTGCACTTAGCCTCTGTGGGGTCTTCTCAACATAGTCTGGGTAGCCTAAATCTCCTCCATGGTCACTGGGGCCCACAAGATGGTGGCATAAATGTGGTCTTCTACCTCAATATCCTCATCTAGGAGCTCTGAATTCTGGGCAGGCAGGAACTCTACTTTGCATCCTTCTTCCTGCATAGGTTCCCCTCCACCATGCCTGTCATCCTTGTAGAGGGCCTCTCTAGGGAGGAATGACAGAGGTGGGGTGTCCAGCAAGTTGAGGTCAGCAAAAGGGAGGTGTCTGATCCAACACACCCAGATAGCTGTGTTCCCACACTGCAGTATGCCACTCTTTCTTGGCTTCCTCCATGTAGGTGGTGCAGTGCCAGAGGCACTGACTTCTGCTCATTTCTGTCTTGGTCCAGTTGATCTCTGAGTTGTGCTCCTGAAGCCAGGTGAACCCTAAGATCATGTCCTGCTTCCCAAGACTAGTGATGCTAAAAGTGGCATGCTCCTCATGGCACTTGTAGCATAGAATCAGCTCCACTATGGTGCAAATTGAGCCCACTTCATTGGGGGTGCTGTCAATGTTGTAAACTGAGATTGGGGAGAGGAGAGGTCAGGTAGTGAGTTTGTAGTGGGTGTTCCACATAGTCAGTATCCACAAAAAGTCTGAGCACCCAATGTTTATACTTTTTGAAAGATGATTTGAGGATCACCAGACAGAGCCAACCTGAATGTTTGATACAGACTCAGTCGGTGTAACAACAACTATATTATAGTCTACCTGTTTGATACAGACTGTATTACGCCATCAGCATATATGATAACTATTGTACAAGAGTCCAACATACCTCAGTCGGTGTAACAATGACTGAGGTATATCCGTGTTCCGCCCCCCCATTATCTCGCTACTAATCACGTGTGCTTGACGTGTTCGCGATCCTCCCCAACACTCCCCCAGACTCGTCGTATGCGTCAAGCTTCGAACAGCCGGAGGGCTGCACATAGCTTAGCATGTTGGGGTCGGGGTAACAGCTTGGTAAATAAGTCTGCTAGGTTGTCTTCGCTCGGTACATACATAATCAATATTTTCCCTTCTTCGACACAATGTCTGATGAAGTGGTGTCGAACGTTGATATGCTTGACTCGGTTGTGGTTCCGCTTGTTCTCTGTGATTGCTATGGAACCATTGTTGTCGCCTCTCAGTTCCCCTGGATTAGGTGCGGCCATTCCTATCTCGGCTAAGGCAGCGTACATCCACTGCATCTGTTCAGCTGCCCATCCCAATGCAATGTATTCTGCTTCTGTCATTGAAGTTGATACTGTATCCTGAAATTTCGAACTCCAACTTGTGGGTCCTCCTGCTTGTAAGTACACCCCGCCAGATATCGATTTTCGAGTGTCTATGTCGGCTGCGAAATCTGAATTGTAGAATCCTCGTGGGATGTAGTCTTTGTAATCTGGTCCACCATACCATACTCGGTAGTGTAGCGTCGCCTTAATGTACCGCATTACGTGTTGCAGTGCCAACCAATGTGGCTTCCCAGGGTTCGACATAAATCGACTAAGCGAGGTTACGGCGTACGCTATATCTGGTCGCGTGCCCACTTGGGCGTACATTAGTGAGCCGAGTACTTCTTTATATGGTTTGTCGTTCATGTATTCTTGCTCCTCATTGGTATTTGGTGCCTGGGATTGGCTAAGAGTCAACCCTGGTGGCAACGGCGTGTACTTTGGTGTGCAATCAGCCATTTTGTATTTCTCCAAGGTACGTTTGAGATACTCTTCCTGATCCAATGTAATCGATCGTGCTGTCCTGTCTCGTATGACTCGTATTCCCAGGACGAACTTGATGTCCCCTAAGTCCTTAATCTCGTATTTCTCCCCCAGCTCTCTCCTTGCCCGTGTTGCCTCCTCCTTTGACAAAGACATTCCTGATGTATCGTCCATGTACGTGCTCGTAATCGTGATTTCTCCATCTCTGTTGTGAGATCGCACTGATTGATCTGCTTCAGACTGAACATATCCCAGCCTCCTCATGTCTTCATTGAGTGTGCGCCACCAATTGTTGGCTCCATCCATCATCCCATATATAGCCTTGTCCACCAAAGAAACTAAACTCTTCTCATTGTCTGTGTCATCCATACTCCCCCGAACTCGTGCGCCCATGTTGATATCGACTCGAAACATGTCACTCGGTCGCATTTTGTATCCCTCGGGTTGCTCCATCAGGATCGGGACCTGAGTTGAGGCATTCAAGTAAGCGCTAGTGTAATCAATCTGCCATATCTTGTAATCGAGTATCGTGCCCACAGCAAGGTTGATGCGTAGGGATTCATATTTGACCACTGATGCGTACATAGCAAAATAATCAACTCCTGGTATTTGAGAAAAGCCTTTCGCCACTAGTCATGCCTTGCATCCGATGACTTTCCCGTTGGCATCGTACTTAAGTGCAAAAGTCCACCTATTTTTCATCATCCTTGCACCAACAGGCCGCTCAATTAACCGCCAGACTTTACGATCATGCATACGTTGTATCTCCTTGTCCATTGGTCTCCGCCATAGATCCGGTCTTTTCATCGCCTCTGAATACGATTTCGGGACCCACATGTCGTCCGTCTCTGTGACTGTGGTCAATAACGCGCCCGGCATAGCTCGAAAAGTCTCTTCCTCACTCTCCGGGTCGGACGAGTTCCTTTCTGACACATCACTATGGCTTCCCTCAGAGTCATGTGCTATTTTGGCGGCCAGTCGTGCCGACCTCCTCGGTTCCTGTGGTTGATTGTTCTCCCTGCTAGTTGCTGTAGCTGGTGGTGACTTTGTGATAGGGACGTCAGCATCATTCATGCTGTCAGTAAGCGCCATCTCAGTGTTTAACCCCAAAACATCTATCAAGTCTACTGGCTCATCCTGGTGTTTGTCTCTTGTGGTACGATTCACATTCCCCTCCTCAAAAATGACATCTCGGGACCGGAAGATGCGACCAGTAGGTCGTTCGAGCAACTTGTAATCTCCTATTCCGAAGTATCCGACCAGTATGGTCTTCACTGACCAGACTTCTAGTTTACTTCCGCCTTCTGCCCTCGGTACTTTCGCGTAGGCTGTACACCTGAAAGGTCAGAGGTGTGAAACGTTGGGTTTCTTTCTGGTTCGTATCTCGAACGGTGTCTTATCTGGATGTCTGGAGCTCAGAATTACATCAAGTACATATATGGCAGTTGAAGTGGCTTCTCCCCAATAATGAGCAGGGAGTCGTGAGTCGTGTAGCATGCTCCGGGCTAAGTCAAGTATTGTCCTGTTCCTTCTCTCAACGACTCCATTGGCTGCCGAGGAGTGTGGTGGTGTTGTCTCGTGGATTATGCCTCGCTTTCCACAGTACGTGCTCCATAAGTCATTTACAAACTCTGTTCCGCCATCTGTCCTTACAAATTTGATCCTGTATCCAGTTTGTGTTTCTACACGTTTGTCAAAAACTTCAAGGCACTCCACCGTTGCTTCCTTTGTTTTGTGCGAGAGGTACCACGCATCACATTCCGCTCCTCCTTGGTCAACGATGACGAGCATAAGGGCTTTACCTCCAGTTGTCAAAACTTGTGCAGGTCCCCATATGTCAAAAGCTACGCGTTCGTACGGTGTGCATTCTGGCTCGATAATAGCGTCAAACAGACATCGTGCGTGTTTCCCCATTATGTAATCTTCACACTTCCCTGTCACTGACTTTTTCGTTATCTCTAAGCCATTGACCACCCCCCTGCGAGCCATCCTTTGTAATGTGCTCTCCCCCACATGTCCTAGGTGTCGGTGCCAGGTCTCAAAATCAACTGGGTGATGTAACAACATTGTCGCCATAGCTGTCGGCGGTGGGGTCACAAACTCAACTGTAAACATGGTTCTGTTGATCGGGCAGTGCAAGAAAGGTGCTCTGTCAGCTGCGAAAAGAGTCGCTCCACCTCCACTCATTTCAATCCTTACTCCCTTTTGTACTAGGGATCCCACAGATATCAAATTGTGGGTTAAGTCCGGTGCATGCAACGCGTTGTCGAATGTAAGTTTGATCACCTCGCCGTTATACTGAACCCACTTCCGGACTTTTCCACAGCCATGTATTTTGAACTCAGCACCTTTTGCGGTCGTGCCTATTGTATCCCCAGTTGACGGTGCGCCATATGTTATGAAGTCCGCTTTATTTGTGAAGAAGTGGCAACTTGCTGCGGAGTCAGCATATGTGGTAACGTTCCACATCATTCCCGACTCTAACGTAGCCGTCACTGCAAAAGCCAAACAGCGACTGTTGTTTGCATTGCTGGCTGATACTACCGTCGCATTTGCCTGTGGTACTCCATTTGCATTTGACATAGCCGCAGGTGTGGTAGATGTCGTTGTCGCCGTCGTTGTGGCATTTTGGGTGGGTCTTGTTATTCTTCTTCCACCAGTTGGGGAACTGCCCTTCTAATCCACCACCCTTTCTAAAACACTTCTCCTTGGTATGCCCTGCTCGCTTACAGTTCTCGCACATTGTCTTATCCTTCTCTCCTCGGTGTCCGCCTGTATGCGTTGACAATGCTTGAACCGACTTTGAGGGGGCTATCGCATTCGATCCGTGGAGCAACAGAGCGTGCGTAGTAAGCCTTGATATTACTTTTGCTGACTTGTCCTCTGCCATCAGTGAACTGGTGACTGCTGCCCAAGAGCTTGGCATGGATTTAATGATGTACATCCTAAACCGCTCATCTGTAATTCCTGCTCCCTGATCATTCGCCTTCGCCCATGCGGTGCGCATTGCTCTAAAGTGCGATTTGATGTTGGATCCGTCTGTATACTTGATCGCGTTTAGTTCTTCTTCGGCATGTATCAATTCTAGGTTGGATTTCGCGTCATGTATTACGGTGAGCAACGTCCATGCATCTGCTGCTGATCCTTTCATATTTACTCCAGCCCCTATCAGGTTTATAACGTTCAGGGTAATCATGCTGCATGCATATGCATCGCGTTGGATCCATTCCTTGGGTGTAGGGTTGAGGGCACCCCACCATTTCGTTTCTGTACCCCCAGGTTCGTTCCCAGCCTTTCCCTTTCCTATGTTCTCTGCAGGGTTTGTAATTGATCCATCCAGGTACCCCAATAATCCACGTCCTCACGCTGCTTCGGTAATGACGGTCTTAAAATTCACCCAGTTCGACCCGTCGAATTTCTCCTCGGTCGATAGCAGGAACAATGAGGGATTCTGTGCCATTGAATTTGGCTTTCGAGTTCAATTCAGTCGATAAGTTCTTCAGTGAGTCGTTTACTATTCTGAGTGGCTCGGGGCCCATAACCTGTTTGATACAGACTCAGTCGGTGTAACAACGACTATATTATAGTCTACCTGTTTGATACAGACTGTATTACGCCGTCAGCATATACGATAACTATTGTACAAGAGTCCAACATACCTCAGTCGGTGTAACAACGACTGAGGTATATCCGTGTTCCGCCCCCCCATTATCTCGCTACTAATCACGTGTGCTTGACGCGTTCGCGATCCTCCCCAACACTGAAATGTCAATTTCTGCAAAAACAATACTGTTCCCTCACTTAGAGGAAGCAATGAGCAACATCTGAAGTTGTCAAAAATGTCAATAGTGTTGTAAAAAAAATCTACCAGACAAACAATGTCCTGCATAATCCATTGTGTTACTGTACTCAACCCATGTCATACCTAAGTGTGATTTCAGGCTGGGTTGATATCACAAAGAAGACTCTTACCTGACACAATATGGATGCAATGATTGTAGGAGTGATTTCTCTGATGTTTAATTTTTAAGTGATCAGTGGAATAGCACCATTGGAAGCTCCAGGCCAAGCATGAAGCGAAACAGAAGCAAAAGTCCAAACATGCAGAAGAGGAACATCAGGCTGCCAAGAAATACCACTGCAACAATGAAAGCATATGTAAGGAACACCAAAGTAAGACTAGGAAACGTGGAGAGTGAGGTGAGTGCAAGAGTGAACACGGTTGCAGCAAGAAAAGCAATGCTAAAGCATCTCAATAGCAGTATGAAGATGGTGATAATTACAAAGAAGAGGGAGCAAACTCCAGGACAATAGCGACCTCCCTAAATATATTCAAGGCAAGCCAACCAGTTTCTCTCTTCTATTCCTCAGGCGTGTCTCGACATTGAGACGTGGTATCAGTGTGATAGATAAATTTATCAAGCAAACTCGAACACAACTACATAAACTAAACGTGTACATGATGAGCGAAAATCATCTCTTGGAATCCTCTTTGATGAGGTCTGCGGCCTGAAAATTTGCTAATCAGTTGGCGACAGAAGCATCAGACGGAAGTAATACCTTCTCAGCGAATGCATAAAGGGTTCCCTGTAGGGGGGCACCAATCTCGAAAGGCAGGATAGAGGCGTCAACCTTGACTTCAATGAGCTGTGTGACTGCCTCAACGCTCAGAAAGCACTAACCACACGAAGTTTTCTCGTTCCGTAAACTCTCAACCGGGCATCAACCACTCCTCCATCCTTACGAGGCAGGAGGCTCGCCGTCCCAATGGGATGGAAGGTACTTCCCATTACCTTCTTTGCGTACTCAGCGATCTCTTCATCACTTTGGATATCAGGCCCGGGAGAGACCTCTTGCTCAATTAGGGCTCTGAGCGGGTCACTGTTGAAAATATCCCGGACGAGTTTATAGCCCTTGACCAACATCTTAATGTCGAGCTCGTTATCCAAGTAGTTATGATCGATAACAGGAACCGCAGTGGGTTCCTTAGATGAGATGTGGACAGATCCTTGATTGAACGGATGAAGAAGGATCACAGAGGACGAGATGTAATCGACACCGGGCTCAGGTGCCTGAAGGGTTCCGGGCATAAATCGGTCATATCCACCTAGCCTGATAAAGAGTAGCATTGACTTTTGAAATCCTTCGAAAGAAAAAAGGCCACAACTCACTCAAGGAACGGGATGCGATCATTTTTAATCCATTCCTTTTGCAAGTTGAAGGTGGGCGTGTTTGGCACAGACATCCTGCTGACCAAGTCCGCTAAGGCTCCATCCTTGTCGAAATCCTTGAAAGGCAAGAATGCATATGCAACCGGTCCTCCAGCTAGCATCCCTGTACCACCCGTCTTGCTATCAAGGTCCTAGATTAGTATAAAGGATGATTTGAGACCCAGAGAAGCCTCACAAGAGTTCTGCCTGCCTTTGAGCGAAAGCAGGATCCTCCATCCTTGTCCAGGTCTCAAGGCCTGGCTTCAATTTCGCAGTGTAGGTTGCACTGATATGGTCCTAATTGTATGAATTTAGAGTACCGGGTTACGCTGATTGCGACGTTTATTACCTCTGCAGGCAATTGTTATCGTGAACCATGGCGAATATCAGATTGAAATGACATACGAAGGTTGTTTCCTACACCAGGTAGGTCGACAATAACGTCAATAGAAGATTTTTCCAAGATCTTTGGGTCGCCAAGTCCTGGAAATTCCCGAGTTCTAAGCATGGGTGTTCCGTTGGAAGTACTTACCAGACAGCTCCAGGATTTGTGGTGTCTTATAGCTACCCGCACACAGGATGACTTCTTTGGTTGCATGCAGTGTTTGTAAAGTTCCATCCTTTAGATACTCGACCCCGTCGGCGATAGCGGGGTGGTTCCCCGACATCAAGACTTTAGTCGCAAGAGCACCAGAGATGACTTTCAAGTTAGGACGATACTGGTTCGGTTCGTAGTAGGCCTAACATGCTTATCAATCACACATCTGCTCGCTTCCATAAGAAGTATAACTCACACTTCCGGCTGAGCTCCTGATCGAATGATCGTCCACAGTAATCAAGTTACGCCAGACACCAGTGATATCTCCAGCGGACTATGTAGAAAAAAGTTGAGTTCATCGTTAGAAATTCATCAAGTCCCTCGGCTCACTGGATCCGGATTAAATCTGATGCCTTGTGCCTTTACTCCCTCGATCCAAGGCTCGGTTGCAGGATTGAAGAAAGCAGGGATACGTTTCTGCAAGGGACCAGACGTTCCGTGGAAGTCTGCATTAAAATTGTATCCATGTTTCCTCGCATATTCTTCCTTGTACTTAAGAGTTTCTGACTGTAGATGCAGATGATCGCGTGCCAAGACAAAGCCGTGCCAGTTTCGACGGACCTTTTTAAAATATGGAACGAGGTTGTCCCATGTCCAGTCTTCAGAACCTAGCTTCTCAAGCGCTTTAAAATCAAGTCAGGAACGAGTTTTACTCAGCAATGCACTTGGTCTAACCATCGTATTCGATAGATGGAGCGCTAGATCAAACCATCAATTATAAACCATCTATTGTGAGTTTATGCGAAAAGTCAAACCGATTGTATTGCAGGAAGTTCAACTAGACTGATCGTTAGGATAAGGATACAATGTCGGGATGATTCCGAGGACTCACCAGAGTTGAACCTCCAATACTCTTTCCTCTGTGCTGGATATAAATAATATCCCACACCTTCAAAGTTGAACTTTACCTTGGCAGAAACACGGGTCGATCGCCAAGATGCTTCTGCGGGGTACTGAAGAACGCCCAGTTGTATTCTGGATTTCCCAGGGTGTTCAGCAGGTAACCTGATGAAAGTACAAGCATTAGAACTGTCCGAACAAATGTTATTCATTGGTGAACTTCACCTGGAGTATCAATATTCTCGCTGTGGAAGGGGGCAGAACCCGCTTCCAGGACTGTGACAGTGATATTAGGATCTTCTGAGAGCCTTGCCGCCAGGACTGTTCCGCTAAGGCCAGCTCCAACGATGACATAGTCAGAAGACATTAAAAGAGCACCACTTGCAAGGAACTTTAAATGAGGTGGTTCGACAATGACCTACAAGGGCATTAGGGCGTGGCCCTCTTATAAATCTATCATTATCTTAGTCAGATGAAGACTGAGTTATCCGCAAACAGTAACTATGGGATACCTGTGCTTTCATGTAATCTTTCATGTAATTTTTGTAGAAGAACAAGGATCTGTCACTGAATTACAAGGAAATGATGAGCACCATCGACAACAGCACCTGTCTTTATGTAACAACTCTTTGGGTATCAGACCCGAGTAAATATCTATACTCACCACACGACTAGTGTCTTTGTCCAAAAGCAGAAGGGAATTAATTATATTCATAGTTGAAAACACGGTTGAATAGTGACTTGCACATGAGCCGTGGAGCTACTTGGTGCAACCTCGTGAGGGAACGGCCCATTCTTTGTGGTATTCATACCGGTGTTCTGCGGTGAGCACCCTCCCACCCCTTAAATGATAGACCACATGGAGTGATCCACAACATCGCCGGATCAAAATTATCTCCAACCCCAACTGGCTCTTCGTTTCCTCTCGATTTCCAAGAGTCCGTCCGAATAGAAACAGACATGAAGTTCTGATGAAAGATTTACATCTTTGAACATCGTCGCTCTTGATAACCATTATGTATATGTTACTGGTATTACAACATATTACTATTTATGAACAATGTTGATCTTTTGGGCGAGACCCGTCGCGGATTACTCCGGACCCTTGTGTTAGCAGTTTTCCAAAAGGAAGATGAACATGGCTGTAAGGAAAAATGGGTCAGCCGCAATTCCCCATTCAAGAACTAGGAGTCCACGACGCATCGCATGATGACTTTGTGATTCCCCAACGAGTAGCATGGCTCCTGAGCTCCATAAAACATGCAAGAGACAGACGTACTCAGACTTGTCCCTTACTTTCGAAAGGCCAATGTAAGTTGCAAGACCAACTCATGTAACATCAGAATAGCTTGCAGGTAGGGCGCAAGAATTTGTTCATGCTTAGAAAGGTATCCGTAAAAAGCATTGCTCGACCAGCAACTGATAGCCTTCATGGCTTCAAATGGTACACCTCGCAACAGATACTCCAGTGTAGCGCCAATGCAAAGGCTGTGACCTTGTAAAGGTTCCAATTGGCCACTTTTGCTGCCTTTGTTAAAACTTCCAAGAATTTTTTCTTTGTGAGAGGAGTGGGTATTCTTTTCGTGTTTTTGTATGCAAAAAGAGGGCCTTCTTTAGGCAGATCGTTCACTCTGAAATGAGTTTCCAGAGCAACTTTAGAGTCAGAAAGATCATTCTACTTTGCCCATGACACCGCCTCACCATGGACTGTGGTCTTGGTTCTAGGGATGAAGAAGATAGTAGATTGACACCTTAAACGATCAACAGACTGAGAGACATTGCTTGGCTTAACATGAAGCGATGGATTGAAGGAGGATAGGGTCAGTACCGTAAATTCTCCTAGCCTTGCTGCAGCGTAGAAACACGTTGTTGCACAAGCAAAGACTGCTGCATTCAGCAGATCAGGGTTTGGAGTAGATATTCCTAACTGATTATGCATTGCAATCAAAAATGCCAGAGTGCAAGGACACCACTTCTTCTTTTTGGATGAGCTTGGGGCCAATTTGTCAGTGGCTTTCATGAGCATCTTTAGCCTTGCTTTGTCAATGTCCCAAGTAGCATTGTGTAGCAAGTGCCATGCTGTCAGGGGACTCCTCATTTCTCCTCATTTCTTCCTTTTCTCACTCCTTATCTCTTCACTCTTCCTTCATTCATTCTCTTATTTCTTCTGACATTATTTCATTTTACTGTTTCTATTTGCTCTGGTTCTTTAGCTACTACTCAGACATGTGTGGGCCCTTCAGTACCACATACAGACTGCTTACACAAGCTGGAGTTTGCCTTTCTGACCTCCAAAGTCTGGAGTTTTCCTGCCTTGTTTGTACAGTTATTTATTTAGGCAATTTTTGAGTTTTTAAGGTTTTGTTGTACTGTACAGTTGTTTCCCATGCTTCAGAAGCCCCAGAAGCATCCAACGTGGCATAGGAAATCCCTAGACTTGTTCTCTTTGGATCTCCCTCTGCCAGGTGAGTAGTTATTATGATATTGTCAGTACATACTCTAATACACTTTGGATCTCCCTCTGCCAGCTGTGTGACTGAGCCACAGCCTCTAGAGGTTGCCCTTACACATGCTCTGATTCTGGCAATGAAGTTTTTGATTGCCAATTTAGAATATGCTCTTGCAAGTGCTGCCACAAAGGCTTTTAGCACGCTGTGAGTAATTGGAGCTTGGTCCTCTTTACCAATTCCTTTAAAGTCGCAGAATACATGAAATAGAAGAAGCCCTGTGCCATAGGTATCCTTTGTGGAATCAGCCCACGCAGAACTTATTATGGTGAAAACATCATCAACTCCTTGATCCAAGTGTGCCAACGGTCCAGTGTCCTCTGCATTAGAGTTGTTGGGCTTGAATGGTCTCCACAGCCTCAGCCTATCTCAAGCTGCAATGTGGGGTCTCAACACCAATTGTGCAAGCTTGAGCCCTTCAGGATAAGGCATCAGTTTCTGAATGTTCATGGGCTTGATTATCTTGTGCCTCAACTCCTTCAATCTGGCTCGCCTACCAATCTTTGACAAAATCCCACCACTATCAACTTGCTGCTCTCTGGCCTGGCGTGGAGTTTTTTGTGGTACATTGTCCATCTCTTTACCATGTCTGGGCTTATTTGCTCTTGATCTTTGAGTGGAATGGACTTCCCAGCTTCTGGGGTTGTCAAAGTTGAGCACGTATTTGGCTGCCCAATCTGGAATGGGTACAGGAGGGTAATAAGAGGGCTTCTGAGGGATAGTGGCCTCTGGAGGGACTGTTGGCAGGATTAAACTTGCTCGGTACATATCAAGTGGATACTGTAATTCTGAATTGTTTCCATGTCTCATAGACTTGTTTGAAGACCTCATTAATTCTTTTGTTTCTGCTCCTCCCCACCCACCATCCCTCGACCACCCCAGTATTATCTCCATATATTTTGAAGCACTTTGCTTCACTCTTTGTATGTGCGATGGTTCCCACCAGGAAGAAGAAACCCATGGCCTCTGCCCAGCCAATGTCCTGCCCTTGACTGTTCCACCCTGGCTTGAGTTGCCAAGCCTGCCAATGTTTGCCAATGGTGATTCCAATACCAGTTGATGAGCTTGCATTGGAGTAGGCTTGTATGTTGAGGTAAGGTTCTGCTTCTGAAATTCCCTTCTCCATTAATCCATGAAGTACTCACTTCCACTAGCACAGGTCTTTGGTGGTTCTTTTTGGAGGAGTTCTTGGCATGAAAGGACAGTTATGGAACACTCCTATAAAGGCCTCTGGGCTGGTGAGGTAAGCACGTCCTCTTGGCAACACGTAGCAAGAGTGTAACAACTTTCCATAGAGTTTTTGTGTTTCTTCTGGAGTGTGGGTCCTCAACCTTTCCCATTCTGCAATGGCTTGTAGATATTGCTCTCTCTTTTCTTGTGGAATGCTAACTTTATGCTGTCTGGTGTCCCACAGAAAACCGATGTATGGCACAATATCTCTGAAGAGAATGTCTTTTCCTTTTTTCTAGGAGATTCCGAGCTTTTTCAAAATCTCATCAATGTCAACCATCACATACGCAAACTTGCTCTCTTCCCTAGACCTAGGAGATGCTTCTGACAAGTCCATAATGGGGTGAGCCATGCTTTCATCATATTCTTCAGGACAGTCATCGAGATCTGCCTTCCTTTGATACCAGATTTGTCCTTCTCTGTGCCTTTTGCCCCCATTCTCACTGATCTCCTTCTTCCAGCTCTTACATGCTGCATTGTAACTGTCAATGTACTCTTTTTGTATTTGGAAAAATATGTGGTTGTCAACTCATTTAGAGACTGGCCCCATCCTGTTGGCTCTAATAATTTCTGTGCTGGCATCTCCCACTTTGCCATAACAGCCACATCCAGAAGCAAGCCCAAAACAATCCATGGTATTGATTGCATAAATGTCTTCCTCACTGAGCTTAACCACCAAACCCAGCCATTGCAAAGAGACAATTGGGACAGTACAGTATGCTTCATAGACATCTTGTATTGCTGCCTGCCTCAGTGCCATCCCTCATCTCCACTCCCCACACTACTCCACATGCCACCACATGTGGTGGATGCCCACACATCCCACTTTCCTCCTTCTCCCCTTGATTTGTCATCTGCTACTCTCTGCTGGCATGCCAGTAGACAGCAGACACTCATGCCCCTCTCCTTCTCCCCTTCTTCCTCTTTCTCCCCACCTCCATCTCTCTTCTGCCACTCTCTACACTTCTCCAGATGCCACCCCATGTAGCAGACACCCACACATCCCCTTTTTCTCTTTTCCTCCCTGATGCCAGCAAATGCTGAGGGTTGCCAACAAATGCCAGTGAATATCCAATAGATGCCAGCTCATGGCAGCTGATGCCAATGCCCCCTTTCAAGCCATGAAAAACTCTTTTGGGAAGTGTGCTGCCCTCTTTCCACTTTTTATTATTCATGCAGAGACCTGCAGGAACATTGAGGGGCCACTGTTTATTGTATTATCTGACTTTTGATTCTATCTGCTAGTGATAGACCTGTGATGCAATGGATAAATTGTCAATGTGTTTTATTGCTGAAGGCTTTTCTAAGGCCAGAGATTCAATTCCTCTCCACAAAATACAAGGGATGAGGTGAAGATTACTTTTTTTTTTGATTCAACTAGTCTCCATAGGCCTGCATAGGCCTGTGTGGATGTCTGCTGGTAGCATGCACAGGCTGTTATGGGCCTACGGTTTGAGTAGGCTGATGTAGATCTGCGTGAATGTCTGCTGGTGGCATGCATAGGCCTGCATAGGCTTGCAGGGCCTTTTTATGGACATTCACTGGCATTGGAGGTGGGAAAAGGAGGAAAGAGGAGGCATGCAGTCTCAAGTTGTTGCAGAGAGGAAGAAAGAGGGTAGGGAAGTGTATAACCTTGAAAAGAGTTTGCTCATGCTCTAATGTCTGCTAATGAAGGAGGTTTTCACTCATGAGCTGATGCCCACTGACATCTGCCAGCGTCTGCTGGGTCTGCATGTGCATGTGTGTGCCTATCTTATATTAATCTACTAGACCATGTTGTACACCACATTGTGACATGTCTGCAGCTCTGTATTTTATGGCACGCTGGGGACTGCTCCACTACAATGTAGTGGACTCTGCTAGACACATATTGTATGGCCCAAAGTGAGCTCCTGTACAATATATGACATGTACCATTGTAATGTCTTTATGTGCTGATGCCTCAGAAGTAGATGATGCTGAAAGCATTCAGATTGATAGCAACAAATACATTGCAGTGGACATGTATGACAGCAACTATTACACTTGTGATAATGAGAAGGAACATCTATTTGCACTACCAGAGTGCTGGGGAGATCAGTGCATTTGTATAAGACATGTGACATTGCAGAAAGAAACTAATAAGTTGCAGTGTCTGAGGTATACTCCTGAAGAAAATGAGTGTCTAAACACAGCTGTGAACAATCCTAGAAAGCCAGATCAGGCTAACCAATAAAGGAAAATGTGTGATAAACACATAGTAAGGTTGCTGGAGTGCTAGCTGACTAGCTCTCAAATGAAGATAAAGGATCTCATCAAGGACAAGGTGTACAGTACAGTTGAAACTGTGGAAAGCATACAATTGCTATGGAATAAACCAGTGTCTTGACCAGAAGTCCAATAGGCATATGACCTATGCATGCATGCCACAGAAGTGGAATAAAATGGTAATGCATACAATTGGAAGGGTGCAATCAACTCAGACTGGAAAGGTATACCATCATGCATGGGAAGACAAGATTTCCATGCTATTAGATATAGTGTTTGATAGTGTATCACTAAAGGTGAGGAGTGTGCAATTATTATTGAAGATGAGAAGAACAGTAAAGATGCAACCAGTAGTAAGATTGAATCCTGGAGACTTCAAAGAAGAGCATGTACATGCCTTATAGGAGTGATTTGAACTGAAGGTTCAACTGCATGTACCACATATATCAAAGAGAAAAGTTAATGCTACAAGACTTACAGAGGAAGACATTCTTTAATTGTGCCAGCAATGGCAACATGAGTTTGCAGACATTGTCAATAGGACAAAGGAGGAACTTCCTCCTTAGAGGGAAGAGAATCACAAAATTAATCTTATTGATGAGAAGAGGCAATACAAATATCATTTGCCTCGTTATCTGCAAGCACTTCAGAATCAGCTTCATGAAAAAATGAACAGGTATATAAACATAAAGTGATGGGAACCACAACCAGCAGTGCAAGCTGCACCATTACTATGTATTCCCAAAAAGGATAGGATGTTACAAACAGCATTGAATGCATGGCAGTGTAATGATAATACTGTCAAAGATGTAACTCCCCTTTCAGATCAGGAAGTTATATATGAGGATGTTGCTAAAGCTAAATACAGGTCACAAGTTGACCTCATAGATATGTATGAACAAGTTGACATACATGAAGAAGACATACCAAAAATGCTGTTTTTGTCCTTTATAAAGACATTTGTGAGCAACATAATGCAAATTGGCAACTATAATGGCCAGCCACATTCCAGAGGTTAATGACCTTGATTTTCTGAAACACCATTGAAAATTTTATGCATGTCTACTTAGACAATATTTTTATCTTGTTGGACTCCATTGAGGAGCATGAGCAGCACTTAAAAGTCATGTTTGAATGACTCAGAAAGGCAAGCCTATATCTCAAGTAAAAGAAGATATTATTGATGAGCAGGATATATACTCAGATACTGATAAACTTTTTGTACTTCCACACCAGACACACTCTTAACACAGTCCTCTTTCACTTCCACTACCTGTTTGTCCTCATCCTCCTCAGACATAGACATGGACACAGATACAGACAGGCTCTGCAAGCATCTTATTATGCTTCTGCCATGCTTGTTGCTGCACAAGTTGAAGGACAGCACAGATTTTGATGTCATGGGGTGAGGTGCTGCTTTCAGAGATCTCAAGCAGGAGCAGAAATGTGAGTAAGGCTGTTGAAGTGTTTGCCAGTGCTCAAGAGGTGGGACTGAAACTGGGGCTTGGGGCTTGGGGCTGGGATAGTGTCAAGTAAGGATAGCAATAAAGGTGGAGAAATGGAGGATGAACCAATGACAAATAGATATTATTATAAGAGGGCTGCTGAGGAGAGACAAGTGAGTCAGCAGGTGCAGAAACAACAAGCACAAGGACAGAGGAAAGGCATGAATTTAATGCTTCCACTTAATATGAATGTCAGGTCTTCAAGCACAATGGTTTCACCAATGACCACCAAGATGAAGATGATGAGTGGGTGGATAGAAGGGAAGAGGAAGAAAATGAGCCATTGTTGTCTGTTGCTGAGCATGCTCTGACAGCATGGTATGATTCTAGTGTGCCAACTTGGAGTAGCAACAATCATATTGGAGATGGGAAGAGAGCTAAAAATATAAGAGAGGGAGATAAGCACAAGCAGGATGAGAGGAGAGGATAATGATGAGGATAAGTATATAGATGAAAGCAATGATGGAGTGCCTTGTGCTTCACCACTTTCTGAGACATCAAAAGTCTCTTGCATCCCAGGAACTCAAAAATAAAACCAATTGTGGGCAGGCAGGTGAGAGAGTGTATCTGGGCTTGAGTTGCTGAATGAGAAGAGAAGGAAAGAGAATGGAAAGAGAGAATTGAGCCAGAGTAGTATGAGCATGATATTTACAAAAAAAAAACAAGATGGAGCAATTTAAGACTTTCAGAGAGTAAGCTTTCAGCTGCTTATACAGATTTATTTATGACTGCTCTTCAAGGCTATTGCTGCTAGAACAAGTGCCTCCAATAATTCTTTACCATTCATAGAAACTTCTGGAGCTCAAGTCCAAGACACCTGCAGTTATGCCCACAGTCAAGAAAAATGCCAAAAAGTCCCTCAAAGGTGTTGTCAAAAGTCAAATCTACTATTTTCAACTCATCCAAGCTGATTCCATCTAAAGATATGGCTGTCAACAATGTTAGACCACCAAATTCCAAACAAAAGATGTCTGTGGATAGACTAGTCTAATGCTACCTATTAGAGTTAAAAATAGGCTTGCTAGCCAACTATTTATTTATGAGTAACAGGATTTGGTGGTATATAAAAAGCTGTGCTTGGTGTTTAAGCTAAGAGATGATTCTCAGTGTCGCATTAAGTGTACTCCATATCATGAGTTGCTTAACTGTGGCTGGCCCAAGTTCTGACATAGTAAAGGAAGATATATTTGGTACAAGAGATGAGTAATTATGAGGTGAGGGCTTGTGATAATCTCTAGCCCCCAATAAGCAAAAGTTCATTAAAAAAAATGTTTAAAATACTTACAGCATGTACCAGTGATAGCTGCATTTATGCAACTTCATGTAGGACTAGGTGGGACTATTTGACTATCCATGCTTGGCTGCTTATTTTCTGTGAGATATGTGTTATTGTACTTAATGACCTTTGGATTTGCAGTGACCATCTGTGCTCAACTGCTCATTTTCTGTGAGACATGTGTCATTGTACTTGATGATCTGGGGGTTTGCAGCAGCTTCTGGAATTCAATGATATGGAGATTTGTCTACATTTGATGAAAACATGAATGAGTTTCATGCCTACATGCACATGAGAACATGCACTTCAAAAATGTATTCTGAGAATTATAAGACTAACCTTAAACTTCTACTCATCCACTCCAGCCATACATGTGTTTTTCTTTGGATCCATAACATCTACTTCAGTCTTCTCATGCTTCTGTGCTTTTAAATTTTATTTGTTAATAAATTTTCACTATTTTATACTTTTTATTGTTTTATGGATTTCATGAGTTGATGGTGCATGTGCTGCTATGATTACATAACAGCAAAAATCAAAGAAATTTTTCCCACACACTTACCTCAGCCTCAGGACAAACATCAACAACAAGAATTAAAATCACATGATGGCAAAAATTAAAAACATTTTTTCCACATATAGTCTATTGCACAGAAAAACCTTGATCTATTCTAGATCTCAAAACACCTTAGAGTATATTTGAGATGTTACAATTATATAACCTCAATAGCTTTTTCCCACATATCATAGCCAGACTCAATAGACAGATTCTGACTTATTGTTCAGTGTGTAAAAGGCTCTGGAACAAAGTTACATTTTAAGTCAACTTGCATTAACTTTAGCATTCAGCAAAGCAGAAAAACTTTGTGAAAGAAGTTCTCATCATCAGTGATTGAATCACAACATTATCAGCAAAACATTATAAAAATTTCATGGACATAGCAATTTTCATGGAAGATGCAGTGGCTGGAACAGATTTTGGATATCTCATGCATGGAGCACTCTACAGTGCTGTCAGAGGACTCCTCATTTCTTCTCTCTTTCACTCCTTATTTCTTCTGTCATTCTCTTACTTGACAGTTTCTATTCTTTTAACACTATCTATTAGTACTACTTAGCCTTTGAGGTGCTCTTTAGCTATCATTCAAACAAGTGTGGGCCCTTCAACACCATATAAAGACCGCTTACATAAGCCAGAGTTTGCCAGAGTTTGCTCCTTATTTGTGCAATTGTTTGTTTAGGCAATTTTTGAGTTTTTAATGTTCTGTTGTCCTATATAGTTGTTTCATGCTTTAGAGGCCTCAGAAGTGTCCATCCTAGCATAGGAAATCCCTAGACTTGTTCCCTTTGGATCTCTCTCTGTCAGGTGAGTAGTTAGTATGATATTGTTAGTATATACCTGTCAGGTACCACTGACTTGGGGGCCTTCTGAGAAAGCAATGCCCTTACAAAGTAGACTTGATCTACATGTACTCAGGTGTCTAGAATTTCAGACTGTGCTCCAGGGTTCAAGATGCAAAACAGAGGATATCTGGGGTCAGGGACTAAGAAGCTGTCAGGTTCCACTGACGACAGGGGCTTCCAACTGTGAGCGGGTCCTTACTAGGTGGACTCAACATCTACGGGTGACTTCAGGGCACTGAGGTGCGCTCCAGGGCTAGCTGGCAGGGCTCCGGTGGTGCTCCGGGGTGTGCACAGAGGGCCGGAGGGTTACCTTCGGCTGCTTGTGCCCACGTGTTGAAGGTGCCAGGCACTGAGTAGGCTCAGGGACAGGTGGAGAGTCCGACGGTGTGGGCAGTGGGTTGGTTGAAGAGGCCCCCCGTCGGATTTAGGGACCGTAAGGTGGCAGAGGCGGCGTTGAGCTCCTCTTGCCATCGTTGGTCATGATGTGGGAGATTTCCCCGGGTACCCAGGTGGGGCTCGTCTCTTTGTACATGGAAGGAGCGGGCTGGGTCCAAGGGGTCCTCAAAGCGGTGGGAGTTGGGGCTGGTGTGGATCTCGTCTATCAGGTTTTGGAGCTTGTCCCAGAGCGTCAGGTCCACTTGCAGGGTCCTTTTGGTGTTGTCAGGGAGGGTCCCCTTTTGAAATTGGTCGTGGAAGCGGAGGAGGCAATTGGCCCACTCCTCTGGTGTGCCCTGGAGATCATGGTTACCAAGGGTAACCAAGAGGGCGCATGTGCGTTGGGCAAATTCCTCTGGGGAGGTGCAAAGTGCACATAGCACCTCGTCTTGTTGTCAGAGGTAGTCCTCCATTTGTCGTTTCAGAGGGGAGGTCAGAGGGTGGGCCGGCAGGGCCGCCATGAGGCATGGTCGATTCTGAGGGGGTTCTGGGGTTTCAGTGTTCGAGGGGGGTAGTTGGGGTTGGGCAGGCTGCGGCCAGGGTGCAAATGGTCCTCTGCTGGCTGGAGGTAGGGTGGCTCCTCATGGGGTTTTGGGGAGTCCTCTGGGTATCATCCCATAGGAGCCAGAGTTGACGGGGAGGTTGGTGTACATCTGCCAGTCTGGAGGGTGTAGGAGCTGGCTGGCAGAGGGGCCATAGGCTCCATTTGGGTCGGGGGCCCAGAATCGGGGTGCCAGATAGATTTTGGGGATCGGAGGTGAGTATGCAGGTTGAGGGGTGCTGTGATTGTATTGTTTGGGTAGTGGGTGACCGTAGGCATTGGTTTGATAGCCCATGGGATAGTAGACAGGGGTGTACATATACGTAGACATCAAGAACGGGGTAAGGGGGAGTCTTGATATTATGTCAGGTTCTGCTGATGATGGGGGCTTCCAACTGCAAGTGGGTCCTTACTAGGTGGACTCAACATCTACAGGTGACTTTGGGGCGCTGAGATGCGCTCTGGAGCTAGCTGGCAGGGCTCCGGTGGTGCTCTGGGGTGTGCATGGAGGGCCGGAGAGTGGGGCTGGTAGAGGTAGAGTCCTGGGTTGAGTCTGAGACATGATGAAGTGGAGGTGGAGCCAGAAATTGGAGAGACACTGAGGAAAGGGATCAAGGACGACCCGAGGACAGGAGACTGAGACTAAAACTGGGAGACAGAAGAGAAGAAGGTGAGACTTAAGACCAGGAGACTGGGTTGAAGGAAAATGAGTAGATTTAGCAAGTAGATAGACAAACAAGCGTAGAGACGAGGGTTTATAGCAATATCAAGACTACCGTAATGAGCTATGAACTACGGGTTAAATACCTGGTGCTGGGTGAGCTCCGGGTCACCTGGGTGAGGTCCGTCCAGATCCTTTTCCATGTGGTTCATCCTGTGCGGTGTATTGTCCGGGTGGAAGTCCTCTGCGGTCGCATGGTCCTGGGATGCAAATGGGCTGCAGTGTATTGCCTGGGCCTGGGAGTGGCGCTGGGAGCAGGATGTTGAATGGGGGTGGCCTCCAGGCTTGATTGATCGGGATTTGGGTCAGCATCCAGGACGTGTGACATGCCAGCTGAAGTCCAGGTCCAGCCGGGGCTGGTTGTCAGGTGCTGTCAGGTCAGCCCTGGTTGGGGTGGCGTCGGTTCTAGTTGGTCTGGGTCCTGTGTGCTCCTGGGACATGCTGGGTGGTGAGTGGGGGATGGTTTTCAAGGGAGGGGTTTCAGGCAGGGATTACCGGAGGGTTGGGGTGGCGCAGGTGTGGCTTATGACAGAAGCCAAAGGTGAGTTGGGGTTAAGGTCAAGTCAAGAACTAGGAGTTCTAAGATGAGACTAGGGTTAACAAATTTAGAATTGCAAAGTGCATACCAATCTCAAAGTATGCATGCCAGTCAAGCATGCCAGTAAATGTGTACCAGTCAAATCAAAAAGGGCATGCAAACAGTAAGTGTAATATCAAGACTAAGGTGATACAAGAGAGTTGCTACTCTATAAGTACTGTGGAGGTCACTCCAGGTTTCTCAGAGGTTTTAGAATGTCTGGGATGGTTTTCAGAAATTAATGGGTGGCAGTGGGTAGAAGGAGGACTATATTCCAAGGATCATGCACATGGAGTGTGTGATCAATTGGTGTGTAGGGGACACTGCGATGCATGATGTGTGACAGCTAAGGTGATTGATATGTTTGCAAGGCAACAGCCATGATGGCAGGTGATTCCAGGATTTGTGATGTGGGGCTATTAAGGGCATGTGTGATGTTGTGGGATTGGTGAGGGGGTTCTGGGTGGGGTCTCAGGAGTGTTCTGGAGTGGTTCTGGATGGGGGGGTCATAACATCACCTCCTCTCAGTGCGGAGACCCTCCAAGGCACATGGTGCTGGTGGTTTGGCCTGGAGGTCCAAGCATGGGAACTGGGGTCTTGTGTCCTAACATGTAGCAAAAAAAATTTTACTATCAATTCCAACTATGTTGTGCATGTCATCCCATTCTCTGACACCTTCCCCTACTAATAAAGTTGCATCCTGAGTTGCATAGGAGGCTTACCTGCCTCAATACTACCTGGCCACTGTCCCACCTGCATGGACCCCTCTGTTGCCTATGGAACAGCAATGCTTTGAGGAGTACAAACATCAATGCAACAAGGTGCTTTGTTTGCTCAGAATTCTCCTGAAGACCTTTGCACAGCAGACAAGGGCATTACTCACAGAATTTGGATACAATGACTTGGAGGGCACCTCAGAGGACTGGGCACATTGCCTGGTCAAGTTTGGAAAATGACTTGCTTGCAGAGATCTCTCAGAACAAGCCATGGTCAAGTATAGGTGCAACATGATTCTCTGCAAAGAATTGCAGCAGCTGCTCGATGAAGTCCATGCATTCCCCTCCTCTTGATCCCTTAACAACTCCATGGACTCCAGCTGCTTGATCCACATCTAACAGAGACTTCCAAAGCTGATCCCAGCACCTCCTGTGGTTCCAACTCTGGAGCAATAGCAACAGGAAGAATGACAAAATGCCTCAGTCATGCTACAATCTCTCAACTTGACAGGTGGACTATTTGACCAGCCTGCTGCCTGCATGGTAGGTCTGTTGACTTTCCATAGGGCTAACTCCATTTCTAGCACCTTTGAGACTTGGGGACAACCTCAGAGACCCCTGGAACTACTCCTGCAGACAATACAGCACTTGGGGCATTGGAGATAGAGAGGTATGGCAGGCAATATGGCAAGTGGAGGCAGCACAGTTACAGATTTTATGAAGGAACTGGCTGTTGAATGCATTGGCATTGGCCCAGGAAGATGCTATGCGTAAGTGACTATATGTTCCATAATATCTACCTGATACATCTTCACATCCAGGAGAGGTGTGTGAGTACCAACTGTTGTTGAATGGAGGTTCCTTGGCACTCATCCTTATCCAGCAAGGGCTGCCCCAGCATATCCCATCAGAGCTTGGCCAAGGAATCAATTAGTTGGAAGGTCTGTTGGTGGCACACCAATGCAGGAATGTGGTGATACTGGGAACTTGGATAGAAGTAGCAGCAGACGCTGGTCAGCCCATGCTGATATGGAATAAAATAATCACAATAGTGGTATCAACTTCAGAAGAAGCAATGACGACAGTAGAGTTGGGTGAAGTGGCAGTTATGGCAGCAATGATGGATAGAGCAGCAATGGCAACAGTGGTGACAGATGAAGTGGCAGCAGCAGCAACAACAACTATGGGAGAGACAGAGAAGGGACTGGAGGTTGGAAAGAGGCCCATATTGTAATTTCTTGCTTGCTAACCTAAAATGTACATTGCATATGTTGTACTATATATAATTGAATGTTGTAGATAGTGTACTACAATTGGACTAATGGACTATGCATCAGTACATTGTGATACCAATAATTTTTCATTGTAGACATTATAAGCAATTGGATGACTTGGACATGCTAATAGTCAATTGTATTTAACTATCATTATATAAGCATACATTATCATAATCAGAAACTGACATATTAAATAGTGTAGGGAAACAACAAATCATAATACTATGCAATTAAGGCATTTTGATACTTCTTTAACTTATTGGCAATAAAGCTCAGTTAGCTGAACATTGACAATTCAGGTTGGCATAAAGACATTATATACAAAAATATTGAATGGTTGACTAGTAGTAAGTATTAATGTAATTATTAGCTGTACCAATACCAATAATTAATAATGGAGCTTCTACTAATATTATAAAACTATTTCACCAAAGATGTTTAATCAATAAGAGCTTTACTGCCAATAGAGCAAATATGACGTACCTTTCAATGTTCCTCATGAGAACTGTGCCTAATGCTTCAATGACAGAGAATGTTGAGCTACAGTCATATGCAAAGAAAAAATAAAATAAAATAAAATAAACTGCATAAGCCCAGCAACATGTGTTTAGTCTTGACATCCAGCTACAGGTATAGAACAGATAGATAGCTATTGTACTAACTACAATAAAAAGAACTAGAAATAGAACATTTAGTAATAGGTTTTTAACATGTATCAAGTAAACATACCTCTAGTCGAGCATGAAAATATTGGCCTTGTATATGCCCAGATTGGTGGATGGTTGTATCTTTCCTATAAAGTGTGGCAAAGGTCTCCACGAGACCTTTGTAGGCTGTGGACTGGATTAGATTTGCTAGTTTGGTGCCTGAGACTTTATATTTCTCAGATATTGTTAGATTGATTTCATTTTCAACTGTTTTATTTAATTCTTCATTTGCTAGTTTGTTCACACCCTTATTTCCTAGTATGCTGGCATGCCCTTTTACTTTTTCCAGCAGAGTTATCCTCTGCCTTTGCCAGAGGTTTGCTACTAGGGCCTTTAATATCAATTTGTTTGCTGTACTGATCCATCCATCGTCTTCTCTCTTCAACAGGTTCTTTGTAATGGTGTCAAGTATTATTTGTGAGTTGCTTTTTATATGTAGGATGCAATTGCTAGACATCATCTGAACTGCTACTAGTATAGCAACTGCTTCTTCCATGTTGTTAGACTGTAGGAGGTCACTGGGGAGACTCATAGCAAGGTTTCTTTTGTCATCCTGACTAAATCAGATTCCTGCTCCTGCTCTTGCTTCCACTGAGCTATTTTTAAGACAGGATCCATTGGTATACACAGTTATCTTGTTTGGTAGAGATGCTCCTGATCTGCTATAATCTCTGGAGCCTGTGTCCTGGCTAGTGCTTATTTCTGTGAAAATCCTGAAGCCTTTCTCTAGGCTATCTTTTGTTGAGATTTCAGGATTGAATACCTGTGTTTCCTCCATTTGGGATATTGCTAGTTCCTCCTCCATGAGTGCTCTGCTTTGCTGCTCTGATCTCAAATTTCATTTCTCATCCAGCTTGCTTAGGAGTTCCTCTGCAAGCTGAGCACATCTATGTGGGTTTATGCACCTATTTAGTCTATATCTCTTGCACATATCACATGCACAGTCTTCCATGGTTTGTGGTTTGGGTTTATGTCAACATTTAGCATTTTGGTTATGTGGAGCATATCTTCCACAGTGCTGATGTTGTGCACCTTTCTCAGGTACTTTGCATGTTCCAAGTTTCATTTTATCTTTTTGCTCTTTAGTCCAACCATGGAACCACACTGATAATTGTTCTTTCAGTTTCTTTTCTAGTAATAGTATGTAAAAGGCAATCTTGTGTTTTTTTGCAGTTCTTAACATTCTTTGTAGGGAAGAGGGGAGCCCTCCTTTCTTGTCTCTGGTGTCAGTAGTCAGGGATTGGAGAAATGTGTTACAGAAGAATATATTGTCTGTCATGTTCAATTTCTTGGTGATTTTGCTGCTTATTATTGCATTTGCTACCTTTGTCCAGCCTGGTTTGTTTTCATCTATCTTAAGGTATCTTTTTACTTTTATTATTTTGATTGCCTCATTTTTCATACTCAGGCTTAGAACACATTTCCCTCCTCTTTCTAGGAAGGAGTCAGGGTAAGGCATCACAACAGTACGTGTTATACATTGTGTGAGAGCTTGCTTTGTGCTGTACCATACTCCAGCAGAGTCCGCTACACTGGAGCAGAGCAGTGCCCACAGTGCCATAGAATACAGAGCCACAGATGTGTCACAATGTGCTGTATGACATGGTCCAGTGGATTGATAAAAGGCAGGCACACACATGTGCATACAGGCCTGGTGGATGCCAGTGGATACTAGTGGACATCAATGTGCATTAGTGGCCACCAGCGGACATCAGCCCATGAGTGAAAACCTCCTCCATTGGCAGACATCATGGCATGAATAAACCCTCCTCAAGGTTCCCCACTTTCCTCCCCTCTCCCTTCCTCCCTGTAGTAACTCAAGGCTGCATGCCTCCCCTTCCCTTCTTTTCCCACCCCCAATGCCAGTGTATGTCCACAAAAGAGACCTGCAGACCTACGCAGACCTATACAAGCCACTAGCAAACATCCACGCAGATCTATGTTGAACCACTCAAACCTATGCAGGCCCTCCCAGGCCTGTGCAGGGCACCAGCAGACATCTGCAGAGGCCTATGCAGGCCCATGGAGGCTGGTTGGACTAAAAAAAAAAGGCAACTCTGATCTCCCTATGTCTGTGGGGGGAATCAAACTCCCGGCCTTGGGCAAGCCTCTAGCAACAGAACACACATTTAACCATTGCACCACAGGTCCGTTACTTACAGATAGATTCAAAGGTTAGATAGCACAATGAATGGATGCCCACCTACATTTCTGCAAGTCCCTGTATAGATATTTTGAGATGGAAGGGGAGTGGCATACCTCCCAAAAGAGGTTTCATGGCTTGAAAGGGGTGTTGGCATCATCTGCCATCAGCTGGCATCTGTCAGAGTTTGTTGGCAGCCATTGTGATCCACTGGCATCCATCGGCATCAGTCACTATCCATCGTAGATCTATTGGCATCTGCCAGATATCTGCTGATATCTATCAGCATCTGTCACTATCCATCATATATCCATCGGCATCTGCTGACATCGTCCAGCATCGCCCAGCATCAGGGTGGGAGAGAAGGAAAGGAGGTGCATGAGCGTCTGCTGCATGGGATGGCGTCTTGGAGATCATGGAGGATGGTGGAAGAGGGATGGGGGTGGAGAAAAAGAGAGGGAAGGGAGAAATGTAAGGGTGACCTCTAGAGGCTGTGGCTCAGTCACACAGCTGGCAGAGGGAGATCCAAAGTGTATTAGAGTATGTACTGACAATATCATAATAACTACTTACCTGGCAGAGGGAGATCTAGAGAGAACAAGTCTAGAGATTCCCTATGCCAGGTTGGATGCTTCTGAGGCTTCTGAAGCATGGGAAACAACTGTACAGTGCAACAAAACCTTAAAAACTTGAAAATTGACTAACTAAACAACTATGCAAACAAGGCAGAAAAACTCCGGACTTTAGAAGTCAGAAACGCAAACTCCGGCTTATATAAGCAGTCTAGAAGCGGTGCTGAAGGGCCCACACTTGTCTGAATGGTAGCTAAAGAACCAGAGCATCTCAAAGGCTGAGAGTAGTACTAACAGATAGTGTTGAAAGAATAGAAACAGTAAAATGAAATAATGTCAGAAGAAATAAGAGAATGAATGAAAGGAGAGTGAAGAGATAAGGAGTGAGAAAAGGAAGAAATGAGGAGTTCCCTGACAGGAAAGGGAGGAGCATGGGTATCTGCTAGTATGCTGGTGGATGTAGCAGACATCGCACATCAGGCCAGAGAGGAGAAGGGAAGCAGGATGCATGTGGCATATGGGGGTGGCGTATGAGGTAGTGTGGGGAGTGGAGAGAATGGCACTAGGGAGAAAGAGGAGGAAGGGCAGAAGAGGGTGCATGAGTGTCCGCTGTCTGCTGGCATGCCAGCAGGCAGTAGCAGACATCAGCATGTGAGCCAGCTGATGTCAGTGGTGCAACCAGTCCCAGTGGTTCAGTGAAATGTTCATTTATTGATATTCAATATTGTGTACAGCAGTGAGTTCTACTCCTCCTACTCCACCTTAATGGGGTCTAATGGTGTGTTTTTATATGGGTGCATTTCTGCTCTATATGTACATCGTACTGACCTGTAGTAAGCATCTGTGGTACAATGGAATATTGATAGGTTGATATTTCATATTTTTGCATATGAGATGGGTTTGACTTCTGCTAGTGACAAATATTTTAATAGGGCCTGTAAGCCCCAATAAAATATCTGTTCATCACTTGCTAGCATTATTAAGTTGATTTGTTCAAAACTCTAGAAATTACTGAAGTGGGATAGAATGGAGGAATTTGCATGTGTAGTTATTGCAGCACACATGACAAGTGACAATACACCAGGGCTGGCTATCTTTTTTACAAAGACCAGCACAAAGATAGCCAGCCACAGTGCATCATCAACTTGTCACATGCACTGGAATGAACACATGTGCAAATTTGTCCATCTTATGCTATTGCAGAAATCTCTGGAGTTTTTAACAGATCAAATTCATGACACTAGCAGATGTTAGTGGCCTGCTGCTATTATATAATGTGCACTAGTGAGAGTTGAACCTGCCTCTTGTGCACAATATGAAATATCAATTTATCAATATTCCATTGTACCACAGACGCTTACTACAAGTCAGGACGGTGTTAACTAGTGCAGAAATGGACCCATACAGAATTTGAATAGATAGTATTATCAATTTTTACTTGTAGTAAATTGACAGAGGATAGAAGGAGTCTGCTGGAGTGGTATCCTGTACATGAATAGATCAAAGAATTTACTGCAACTGGTGCATCTGTATTGAATTGACAATATTAGACTGATATTTATTTATACCATAGCATTATACAGTAAGCATCTGTGGTATAGTGGAATATTTCCAGTTGGTATTCCTTCTATTTTGCAGTAGGTGGGTTTGACTTCAACTAGTGCATTGACATCAAACTGTCAATAATTTTTGACTACACACAGAATATTAGACTGATATTTATCTATACTATAGCAGTATACAGTAAGCATCAGTAGTCTAGTGGAATATTATCTATTGGTATTCATTGTGTCTTGCAGTAGGTGGGTTTGATTCTCACTAGTGCATTTATTTCAAACTGTCTAGAATCTTTGACCTGCTTAGCTAATTGTTATTTACTACACAGTATGATAAACAAAGTAAGGTCTTAATTTAAACAGGGTGACATAATATCTATTTTTGATATTTATTTACACCATAGTAGTATTCAATAAGACCATGTTGTGTAGTGGAATAATCTAAACTGGTATTCATCATAGCTTGTACTAGGTGAGTTCAACTCCTGCTTAGTACAATAAACATTAAGATGTTTGCAATTTTTAACCTGCTTAGCTAATTGTTATTTACTAAACTGTAAGATAAACAAAGTAAGGTTTGTCAAGCAATAAATTAAACTTCTTTTGTAATTTAAACAGGGTCACATGATATCTATTTTCAGAACTCGCTTTGTGTAAAGTTCTCATCCATTTCTTTAATCCTCTATCTGCCATGTCTAATCAAGAACTCCATCAATGGGTCGTTAATACAGATGTTTGAGTATTGTACCTTGCTCACAGAGGAGACCTGTATCAACTCAAAGGACAGCTGAAGGACCCGGTAAGATGCAAGTACTCCTGCCTAATAGACATGCACTAACAGTTGTCCCATAGACTGACATGTGGCTGATGATCAGCCAGGTCCAGGATGACAAGAAGCTCCTCCTTGATGCCAGGAAAAGTTTCATCAACAAAGTTATCCTACTCCAGAGCAAGCTTTCTGATGAAGATATGACCAGGTGGTTGAAGGATGCTGTAAAGAAATGGTCCCAGAGGAGTGAAAGGAGGAAAGAATCAAGTGGGGGTGAAGAATAACCTGATCTGTTGACCGAGGCCAGTCTATCAATGGCATCAGCATGAGAAGACTGGATAGGTCATAGGCAAGCAGCAGAAGATTCATCTGATCTGTCACCAATTCTGAAAAAGAGAAAACAACTGAGTTCTCCGGTAGCAGGAGTTTCATTTGGTCTGTCACCAACCTCTAAAAAGCAAAAACGGGTGAGTTATATTGGTAACCATCCACTTCCTGGTAGCCATCTGATACTGGAGGAGCAGGAGGACAAGGATGAGGATGAAGAGAAAGAGAAAGAACAAGAGGGCAGGATACTGAAGAGGGAAATTACCAGAGGGATGCTGTTGGGCAGGTATCTGAGGACAGCACATCAACCCCCCTTGCCAATATTGTGCAAGTAAGCAGCTACAGTGTGTCAGAACAAAGGGCAGCACTGCATGTGATCCCTGCTGGCTCATTCACAAACAAATATACAGCCTGACAATTGTCAAGAAAACCATCAAGCCTGGCAACAAGAGAAAGGGGAAAAAACCACTAAGAAAGAAGTCAGTGACAATTATTGAGCATGATGACGGTATGAAACTCTTTTCCTGCTCAAATAGCTAACCAATAGTTAGCAGATGAGCTAGCCAGTCCAATTGCAGGACCATCAAAACTGTCTGTCCATCCATCCCAACTGTCGACCTCCAACTGCCTAGCAGATCCTTTTCTGGTCAAGGGAAAGAGCAAGGAGCAGGCAATGAAGTCTATTCACAGTGAGGATATTGTGGCTGGTATGATGGCAAGAGTGGAGAGCCATTTGGACAGGATGGAGAATAGATTCCAGAAAGCATTGTGGAATGTTGAGGAGCAGGTGCAGGACAGGTTTGTCATAGCTGAGGAGAGCTGGTTATCATGTATTGAGGACTTCTTCCGTTGCTACTAGACTCAAGTCAACATGCTTGGTGGCCACATAGAAACTCTGCAAACCAATGTTTCTCTTGTGGGTGACGCTTGAAGACTACGATAAACAGATCCATCAGATGGAAGAGCAGATCCACAATATTTAGGGTGTAGTTGACACTTTGCAGAATTGACTACACATCTCCATCCATCTCTCTAGTCTGTCAGCTCAGGATGATGTGGCAGTGCATCCAACAGGGCACAGTGGACTTGGACCCATCATTGAAGAGGAAGAAACCACTCCTGACCCCACTGCTGACCAATCCCCTGCCACTGCTGATGTATCCGTTTCCACTGGTGACACTTCTGCCCTTGCCACTGACCAATCCCATCATGCCGCTGACTTATCCGCTCTCACCATCGCTCCGTCCCCACTTCAACAAATATCCTCATGGATGTCTCCCATATAAACATCTTCATCACCTCCTTAACTATCTTCCATCCCTCCACCAGTCCCTGCTGAGGACCCTCTCTCTGACTCAAGAGGATGGGCTTGCAGCAACTCCCAAAGTAGTCGGCTGTCAATGCAACAGATCCAATCATCCAGTTGGCTTACTGAAGATGGAAGGCAACAGAAGACAAGTGAATATGGACGGTTGATTACTCCACATTATTTTTTTTTGTTATGATAGACATTGACATTGCTACATTTTTGTAATACTATAGTTTACATAAAATGTAATGTAACATTCTCCTCTTCCCCACATCAATGACAGCGGACTGGTCAAATGACCTTAGTGCGGCTGCTACTTGTAATGGAGTCATCCGTGTTACAAGCGTCAACGATGCTATAATCGTTTAATAGAGTATTACATAAGATAACATCTTGTTTTCACTCTAAGTACTAGTCAAATCCGATACTGCGGTCTGATTTAGCACTTGTGTGATACACACAAGATAGTTCTAACCCATAACTCAGGTTACATTTTTTTAAATCTTCTGCTATCAGCTTTAAACTCTAGGCTTGTTACCGACTAGGCAACTATCATCAAAACCTCTCAATTTTCTGTTGGCATCACATTGAAAACATGCTTCCATGACTGGCTCTCTTGATCCAGATCCTCCATTCCCAGCTGCAGACACAGGTGACCTACCTGTGCTTCAAGCTGTGAAGACGCAATCTGCATCAGCATACCAACCTCTGCCAAAGCAGGACGAAAAGATTCCTCGTGATGTCAGCGTGAGCTTTGGAATGCCTGGTGGGCTATCCATATCATGGATGATGTCCATTGTACAACCTGGTGGTAAACCAGGAGAGAGATCCGCGGTCTCAGGAG